>OZ038402.1:15091374-15293874 GCA_964036045.1 Eutreptiella sp. 'Long Island Sound 2002' | reverse complement strand
CCACAAGAAGATAAATGCACACAGATATCCCATTGAAACCTTAATTGCTGACCGTCAACCCAGGGTGCACACAAGTCAACGCGGCGGGTGTCGACAGGTGTCAAAAAAACATTCGGCAGGAATTAGGCTCAAGTACGATTCTCCCCGTCCCACATGAGGCACCTTGTGCAATCAATTGCCGCCTGACACCGCATGCCTGCGCATCCCACGTCAAATGGACAAAGTGCATCGGCAAAATGAGGACACCAAAAAGGCACCGGACACGGCACAGAGGAAGAGGACCGCGTTTACATGCCACACATGCCACACATACACACACAGCCCCGTGTGCAAGGTGGGGTGCGGTGAGGTGGGGTGAGGTGGGGTGGTTGGGTTGGGTTGGGTTGGGTCAAGGCCTCACCTGGTCGCCAACCCACAGTCCGCGCCGCCTTCCCTGCGGGACCCGACTGGGCAGCCGTACCTGAGTGTCCAGTCACAAGGCCTACCGGACTGTTGACCGCCCCCAGACCGCGCGGGCGGGTGGGAGATGCCGCCATGCCTGTGGGTATGTGCCCTTGTGTGTCTGAGTGAGGGGGGAGGGGGGGGTGGCACACCTGCTTGCTCCACTTCGGCGAACGTGGCACGGGGAAGTGTGTGCCTGGTGCTCTAGGCCCCGGCAGGGAGGCTAGAGAGCCTGACGCTGAGCCCGCCGGGGGAGATGTGGGAGGGGGGGGGGGGGGCTCGCCTACCTCTGTCCACAGGCGGACACACACAGCCCGGCCCGCTCCCACACGCTCACATGCCAGACTCGTGCGAATGGGAACGCACTGAGGGCCTGCTGTGCCTTACCGAGCGCCCTCAGCAACGGGAGGGCGGCTGTTGTGACTTTCATACGGATGTGGCACGGACGATACCCCCTATTCCCCGACCCGGTGCATCTGGATGCACCTGGTCAACGGCATAGGCAACAGCCCCGTCTCCGGGACGGCCGACCCCCGGAGTAGTCAAACAGGACAAGTCATCCGGGGGCTCCGTTGACACAACCAAAACACGTTCGGGCCCACAGAGGGTCAGAATGTGCAGTGGCGAGAGGCCAATAGGCGCCGCCAAAGGCAAACAATCAGATACCGAGGCCTTGTGCCAACCCCCCCCCCCCCCCCGAGGGCTCAAACCCACGGGCTCAGACCAGTGTTCACACCAGGAAACACGTCCCCAAACGCCCGTGGGGTGGCCGACCCGGGGCCCTTCGCGCGGGTCGGCCCCCCTGACCCTCTTTGAGTCCGGCGGCCCAAGTCCTTCAGAGGCAATGCTCTCAGTCGCCGGTCGGCAGCCCTGACCCCCTGCCCTTCACAAACGCGTGCAAGTGCATCCCCCGAGCGGGTGGGGCCGCGAGAAACCCGCGTCGTCCCGCCTCCGAGGGACGCAGATGCTGAACGCTGACCCCCACCGCGCGAGCCCAAGGCCGCGGAGCGACGAAGGCAGAACAAAAGGCTCTTTAGTGACATTGCCATCGGCGCCTTTCGCTGTGATGGCTCAGATGAGGTGCTGCGGTTGGTCATGGGCCAACCGGCTGTCGGTTAACCGCCAACCGCCGTCGGTTAAGCGGCAAACCGCCGTCGGTTGGGTGTCAACCGCCGTCGGGTAAGCGCCAACCGCCGTCGGTTGGGTTTCAACCGCCGTCGGTTGGGTTTCAACCGCCGTCGGTTGGGTTTCAACCGCCGTCGGTTCACCGAATCCCGCCACCGACAACTTTGGGCCCTCCGGGGCGTGAGAAAAAAAAAGAAATATCTCGTCCTTAAAGAACAGCCCTGCTCCAGCACCGCCCTCCTCAGGTGCACTCCCCCAGCCCCCCCCCCCACCGCTGAGGGATACGGATGTTGAATGCCAACCCGCACGCTGCTGGACACCGGGTCGCAAGGCACAACGCCTCGGAACAAAACGCTCGCCGGTGACATTGCCGTAGGCGCCTGTCGCTGTGACAGATGAGGTACTACGTGCAACAATTCAATGAGGGCTCATTCAAAGAACACAGAAGCGGTTGGACAGGCGGTTGGAGGAGGTTGCCAAAGCGGTTGGGGGCGGTTACTGTCGGTTACAAATGCCATTGAAGCCGGCACTTGGCGTCAGGCACACACAGTGTTTGGACATAGGCTGGGCACCCTGGAGCCCCCCCCCCCCCCCCCCTTCCAATGCATCCCTGCCCCCCCCCTCGCAGAGGGATGGACAACAGGTCGCACGGCCCAAGGCCGCAGAGCAACAGAAATCGGAACAAAACGCTCGGCGGTGACAGTGATGGATCTAATTGGGGGGGTGGGTGTCCCTCCCTGCCCCCCCCCCCCCCCCTGTTGTGACGAGGCGTCACAATACGCGTCACAAAAAAACCCGGTCACAGATTGAGCCACGCAGGGTACCAGGAGGCAAGCAGGACAACCCTTCCAGAGAGGCATGTGTGTGCAGCAGGGTACAGGCAACAACAAACAGTTTTTTTTTGTTTCTGGGTAGTCCACCAGGGTTCTTATTCACTGTCACTGTGCAGCAGGGTTCTCATTCACTGTCACTGTCACTGTCAGTACCACTTTCCTCGTCACTGACAGTGAGGGCGACACCGCGTCAGTTGACACCGCGTCTCATCTCTATGCTGTGCATGCAATGGATGGATGCATGTCACAAAAAACAGCAAGGTCAGAAGCAAGGTCAGAAGCACAGACACAACTATTCAGCAACCTGCCCACATGCCCTCAGGAAATACCACTGCCCTCAGGAAGTACCGCAGAGCCTTTTGGGTGTCACAATATTTTCAGAAAAGCTGTTTTCCCACTATGGCCTATTGTATTTTTTGTGACATGTCACAATTCACTACCCCCCCCCCCCCACCCCCACCCCCTGAGTGGCGCACAAATTAGATCCATCACTGGGCGGTGACATTGCCATAGGCGCCTGTCGCGAAGGAAAAAAAAACGGTCCCTCCTCCACTCCCCCCGGGGGAGGGGGGGGGGAAAGGGGGTAGAGTCGACATCCGCCGTAAATACGCATACGAATCGACTTCAACGGGGTCCCCATCCCCCTCCACGTCCGCCTGCCCTCCACAAGTGCACTTCCTCTGACAATTGGGGGGCGTTGGTGGTCGCGTCGGCTCAGGGCCCGCGGGGACGACCAGGGGCCCCACGGGCATCTCCCCCGGCGCGGCCCCGGGTGCGGCCGCAGGGCGGCCCGGGGCTGGGGCTGGACCGCGCCACAGCGCCTGCGGGCGGGGGATGACGCCGCGCGCGGGCGCGTGGTACCGCTGGGCCCTGCTCCCCTTCAGGCCCCCCTGCACACGAGGATGGGGGCATACGGTACAATGGGGGTCTGGGTGCCCTGGGCAAGGCCCGGGCACCGCACGGCCCCGCTCTTGTAAAACCGGGAAGCTCCGTATTGGCAATGATAACGGACTCTGGTATACGGTGTGCCCTGTGACACCGGTGCTCACTGCACACGTTGTGGGCCTCTGTCCCTCCCGCCAGCCCTCCCCCACTCGCTTACGCCCTCAGCACTCCCTTCCTCCCGCACCCCCCCCCCTCCTCCACTCCCCCCCCTCCCCCCTCCCTCAGATAGTGAAATCGTCGCGTGCGCATGCCGGGCTGCTTCCCAGAATGTGAAGCGATCTGCCAATCCGAGGCTCGGTGTCGCCCAACGCAGTGCTTTTTCGCATTCCCCTGCTGGTTTCTATCGCTACTCCCTTTTCCGGGCTGTTTCAGGCGAATTTACTGAGTCTCTCCGAGACAAGTGCCGCAGCTTCCAAGGAGCGCCCCACATGGCGTGCGCGGCATTTCACCCCCTGACCCCCTCCCCCCCTCCCTCAGCACTCCCCCCCTCCCGCACTCTCCGCCTCCATCCCTCCTGACATGCCTCCTACCCTCCCTCCGGCATCTTTCCCCCCTCCTTCTGCCCCGCATCGCGTGCCGTCGTCGACATGCTACCGTCGGTCGTCCCACATCTGCGGGACTGCCACCATCTTCTCGCTGTCGTAGCCGTGCTGCATGGCCTTGAGCTGCAGCCCGTTCAGCAGCTCCTCCGAGATGACCGGGTGCCGCGTCATGGCGTACAGGAACGACCGCTTGGGCTCGCCCACGAGGCATGTGGTGTAGTCCTCGGCGCAGTCGAGGATCAGGTAGGGGAACGACAGGAGCCCGTGGGTGGCCTTGATGGACAGCTTCCACTCGGTGTTGTGGGCGTTGATGGGCTTGGCCACCTGGGGACATGGACCGCAGGGGGGGGGGCTGGAAGCTCCGCCCGGGCGCGGAGATCTTGGCAACACAGAAATGCGAAGTGCTTGTTGCTTTTTTTTGTTTTGCTCAGACTCACGCGTGCCTCGGAAGTGCTCGGTACTCACTGCGGGTGGAAGGGCATGGGCAGCAGTTCCAGAATCAAGTGCCCCCCCGCCCCCCCCCCGCCCCAAGCTACGCCTGGGCGGCACATTACCGACGATGGGGCTCGCATGCCGGAGCAGATGGAGTACGGGTTTGAGACACCAGCGCACATCCGCCGATATCCGCCGGAGGCGGGTACGATCGAGTACCGTCGGGGATTGCCACGCCAAAAGGCACCCCGGAAAGCAAATCAAGGGCAGACCTCACAGAAGGGGCCTCTGTTGTTCTTTTCTCTGCTCAGACTCACGTGTGCCTCGTAAGTGCTCGGTCAAACGGACCGGATCATGCCGACGGCCTAAGTACAACAGATGTGCCCCGTGCGAACTAGTTCACATGCCGCCTGCAGCGGTGGGACGTATATTTGGACTCTTTATTCCTGTCACCCGAGTTTGCAGCCGTACGTTGCCGCCACGCCCCCCGGGGGCTTGCATGAAAGTCAAAAACAGTAGTCAAATTACATTCAGTCTGTAGGATTTTGCCGGTGCGTGTTGCTTGTTGCGTGTTGTTGCATCTTCATAGCCAAGTGGAAGGGGAGAGGGGTGTGTCAATGGATCCGCCGTTGGACACCCGTCTCCCCAGCTCCACGTGGCTCCCTGTGCGGCTCTAGAACGCAGGCTACACAGGGGTGGGGACAAGTTTGCCAGGGGACAATTTCGATGCGGATAATTTCGGAAGGGGAAATTTTCGCCACCTCCAGGAATCCTGAAGCTTGCTGGTATTTCCTGAAGGGCTTCGGATGGTCTCTCCAGAAGATACAGCTCGAAATTGTGTATCTCAGTGGCTGTCGCACGGACAATAGATTGATATATCGCTGGACAGGGGGTGCCCGTAGGAGCAGGCAGTGAAGTTGTTGGTCACATGCCGCAAACATTTCGCCGGGGGGGGGGGGGGCGATTTCGCCATTTTTCTGAGCACCCACCTTTTCCTTGCGAAATTCTCCCCTCCCGAATATTTACCCCCTCCTGTGAGAGAGCCCATTGTCAAGTATTTTGAGATTTTATTGTCGGAGGCACACCGCGTTACCCCTGGCCCCAGTCCACATCCCGGTCTTCAGCCTCAACGTAACGATGGCCCATTACGTCGGAGGCAGAGGCAGGGGGCCAGTGAAAATCTGGGGCACGTGCTGAGGGGAGGCGGAGGAAGAGGTCGAGAGGCGGCACGAATGCTGCAGCCACAGCCCTCCACAACCCTCCAAAACCCCCCACAACCCCTCCACACCCCTCCACAACCCTCCACACCCCTCCGCACCCCTCCACACCCCTCCACACCCCTCCACACTCCTCCACAACCCTCCACAGCCCTCCACACCCCTCCACACTCCTCCACAACCCTCCACAGCCCTCCACACCCCTCCACAACCCTCCACACCCCTCCACAACCCTCCAAAACCCCCCACAACCCCTCCACACCCCTCCACACCCCTCCACACCCCTCCACACCCCTCCACACCCCTCCACACCCCTCCACAACCCTCCAAAACCCCCCACAACCCCTCCACACCCCTCCACACCCCTCCACACCCCTCCACACCCCTCCACAACCCCTCCAGAACCCCTCCAGAACCCTCCACAACCCTCCACAACCCTCCACACCCCTCCACAGCCCTCCACAACCCTCCACAACCCTCCACAACCCTCCACAACCCTCCACAACCCTCCACAACCCTCCACAACTCCCCATAACCCTCCAAAACCCCCCACAACCCTCCACAACCCTCCACACGCCTCCACAGCGGTCCATGGTCCTCTAGTTGCCGGAGGGTGTCGTCGACGAGGGCAGGGCCGGTCCACCGATAGAGGTCGTGCCACATGCCACATCCCGCGGACATCCCCCGTGCGCACAAGGGCGGATGTGCAGAGACCGGAAAGCGTGTCTCTGGGAATTCCACAAGGGCACAAAATGTGATACAAACGGGTGGTACGGTGATGCACACCAAATGCAACAGAGAGGCACTGGCAAAGTGTGAAGGAGGTGGATTGTGGAGGGTTGTTGACGGAGTTGTGGAGTGGTGCGGAGTACCGTGGAGGGTTGTGGAGGGCTGTGGAGGATTGTGAATGTCTGAGCTCGGCGGCGACAGCGGAGTGGGGAAGAGCCTCGCGCCGTTGCCGTGGCGCAGGACCCAAGAAGTGAAAAACCCACCACCAGACCCTGGCAGCAGTACTCTTGAACCTGCGTCAGGCGCAGGACCCAAGAAGTGAAAAACCCACCACCGGCCCCTGGCAGCAGTACTATTAAACCTGCGTCAGGCCTCCGGCAGGGTCCCAGAGCTCTAACCGCTGAGCTAAGCCGGCTCCTGCCAGGATGTCGGGTGCGGCGGTATAGGCCCTGTCCCTGATATGATTCCACGCGACCCTACACGGACAGTTTTGGGTTCACAAAGCACACACACCGACGACACCCTGGCGCCTATGACGGCTTGGCGGTAATACTCACCCACCCGGGAATAGACCTCGGTACATCCTGATCAGGCAGTTGCGATCGGAGTCACAGATGCGATCGCATTCGCGATCGGCGTCGCAATTGCGATCGCAGGCACGCACGCACGCACGCGCGCACGCACGCACACACGCACACGCACGCGCACGCACGCGCGCGCGCACACACACACACAGCCTCGCCGTGTCGCAGCACCGAAGAAATGAAAAACCCACCACCGGGCCCTGACACAGTCCTCGCAGGTTCTGAACTGCAGGTTCTGAACTGCACGCGCCGCGGTAGGGGGCTACACTTGCGCACGCCATCAGAAATTCGGTGCACTCCTGGATTCGAACCAGGGACCTCAGAGCTGCATCCCCGGGCTCTGACCACTGAGCTAAGCCGGCGTCTGGTAACACCAGGGGTTCGGCGGTGTAGGGGGTGTCCCCGATATGATTCCACGCGACCCTACACAGACAGTTTTGGGTTCACAAAGCACACACACACACACGCACACACACATACACCCACACACGCTGCCGGCTCTTGGATTGGAACCAGGACACCCGGGCTGCAGGCCCGGAGCTCTAACCGCTGAGCTAAGTCGGCTAATGCTAATGTATGGGGTTCGGCAGTTTAGCCCCTGTCCCCGATATGATTCCACGCGACCCTACACGGCCAGTGGAGGGTTGTGGAGGATTGTGGAGGGTTGTGGAGGATTGTGGAGGGCTGTGGAATGTTGGTGAATCTTGCGGTGAGCTGTGCCGACTATTTGGCATTGCTGAGGGCGCTTCGGGGCTCTTGAAGGGCAAGCACCTGCTGGATGGTGGACGTCTTGGTGCGTTGTCGGTTTGAGTACGTGAAGGTGATGTCGATGCGCTGCTTCTCGGCGTTCCAGACGTAGTCCTCCGTGTTGTTGGTGGTGTTGCGGTCCACGAACGTCGGGATGTGCGCCACCACATACCACCGGCCCATGAACGGGCTGAGCTCCACAAACCGGTCCAGAGGCTGCGCCGGGGCTTTGCTGGGGGCCTCCGCGACGGCAGCTTTGGCCGCGTCGAAGGCGAGCAGCTGCTCTTTGGGAGGGCGGCGTCCGTTGGCCCAATTGTGAAGGTTCTGCATCAGGGCCTCTACCTCCGTGGGGCTGTTCTTGGTGAAGCTGCCCTCCGTAAAAAAGGGCCCAGCCATGTGCTTGACCTGCGCACAGGCACACTCGGGCTCGGGGGTGATTGGGGGCAGCATATCAGAGACCCGCACGCCGTGGTGCAGGGCGACGGGGTGGGGCACAGCGCATTGGACACGGATGGGCGTTGGAAGTGGGTGGGTGGGTGAGTGAGTGAGTGAGTGAGTGAGGGAGGGAGTGAGGGAGGGAGTGAGGGAGTGAGGGAGGGAGTGAGGGAGGGAGGGAGGGAGGGAGGGAGTGAGGGAGGGAGGGAGGGAGGGAGGGAGGGAGGGAGGGAGGGAGGGAGCGAGGGAGGGAGGGAGGAAGGGAGGGAGGGAGGGAGGGAGGGAGGAAGGGAGGGAGGGAGGGAGGGAGGGAGGGAGGGAGGGAGGGAGTGAGGGAGGGAGTGAGGGAGGGAGGGGGGGAGGGGGAGAGGGAGGAAGGGAGGGAGGGAGGGAGTGAGGGAGGGAGTGAGGGAGGGAGGGAGGGAGGGAGGGAGGGAGGGAGGGGGGGAGGGGGGGAGGGAGGAAGGGAGGGAGGGAGGGATTCCACGTTAGGGGCGGTACCATAAATGCATGCATTCATGTGAGTCCCAGCCCCCCAAGCCCCTTCTCTTCTCCCATGTGCTGTTGATGTCAAGAGGAAACGACACAGCACATGTATGCCGAGAAGAGGGAGGATACGCTTGGGATCCGTCACCACGGTGGACTGGGCTACAGGAGGCCTTGCATCCGAGAGCAAGGGTAGTGCCAGGGGTGGGATGGAGACATCGAACCTGGCCGACGCGTCTCAGGACGAGAATTGCGCGAGTATTGCCAGGTGAAGCCCCGTCTGGCGCCAGGGGGCGGGCGACGGGTTGTGCCAACGAAGCACATGCCTCGGGTAAGCACTAAGACTGTGCCGACAGAGCACACATAGGCGCCCGCAGGACGTTAACTGGGGATTGCACGCTAGGCCTAGCTTCCCTACACACTGGTGAGCGGTCAGAACATCTCAAGATGGTGCTGGGGGCTTTATCTGACTGGGATCCAGGGAGGGAACTGCCCCAGCACTGGAGAGCCTGTGTGACGTCACTAGTGACGGTGGTGGGGCCTTTGCTCACAGGGGGAACAGTGCTGTGGGTGGGTGCATCCTCAGAAGGCAGGCCCGCTGCAATTGAAGAGCCACACAGGAAGCAGGCCGCCCGTTGCTGTGCCATGCCTGCAGGATGTGAACGCATGTGTGTGCCTCTGCTGTAGGTCGCTGCGGCTTGTCGTGACAGCCTGCACGAACATCAGCGAGGGGCACGCAGCTGGCAAGCAGCCCAGTGAAGCAGGCAGTGCAGGAGCTCGTCCTCGAGAAGGATCTGGGTGCAGGTGTGCGCAACGGAGGCGGAGAGCTTCGAGGACACGCGTGCTGTGCTGATGTGATGCTGCCTCTGGGGATGCTGCGATGCGACAGGAGGCACTGCGGGCTGCATGCAGCAGGCGTGGGAGCATTCAGTGATTGCTTGCTGTGCGAGTGCGGGCAGCCTGCCGATATGCAGCGCTTATAGAAGCAGTATGTTCGCCTCAGTAATCTGCTGTGCGCCGGCGAAATGAGTGCTGTGCTGATGAGGTGATGCTTCAGTGAGTGCTGCGATGCGACAAGAAGCAATGAGAGGTGCATACAACGAGCATTCGCTGTGCGAGTGAAGGCAGCCTGCCGCTATGCAACATTTGTGGAGGCAATGTGTACGCCTCAGTGATCTGGTGCACGCAGGAGACCTGTGCTGATGATGCTGCACCTGTGCTGATGAGATGTTATTTTTGGGGAGGCTGCGATGCGACAGGATGCACGGCGGGCCACATGCCGCAAGTGTGTTCAGTGACAGCACGCCGTGCGAGTGAAGGCAGCCTGCCGTTATGCAACATTTATGGAGGCAATGTGTATGCCTCAGTGATCTGGTGCACGCAGGAGAACTGTGCTGATGATGCTACACCTATGATGATGAGGTGTTATTTTTGGGAGAGGCTGCGATGCGACAGGATGCACGGCGGGCCACATGCCGCAGGAGTGTTCAGTGACAGCACGCCGTGCGAGTGAAGGCAGCCTGCCGCTATGCAGCAATTCTAGGGGTGGTGTGTACGCCCCGGTGATCAGTTGTGCGCCAGGGAAGCGGGTGCTGTGCTGATGAGGTGTTGCTTCAGGGGATGCTGCGACGCCATATCGAGTGAAGTCCAAGGAGCAGCGGTGTGCTAAGGCGACGAGGTGCTGCAGAAAAGCGGATGCAATTCTGATAGGCAGATGCCTCACGAAGAGCTACGGTGGGACAAGGAGCGCGGCAGACTGCGTATGGCAGGCGTATGTTCCTGCTGTGACCACGCCAAGCACGAGAGGACGACCTGCCGCCGTACAGCACAGGTGGGGGCAACGCGTGCGCCTCGGAGGCGCCATATGGAGTGCGATGGTGAGGCAGCTGCGGCCTGACGACATCCTAGAGGAGTACCCAGGTCTGCTCCAGCTATGCCTGCCTGAGCTCCTGCTCGGCCGCATGGGCGGGGCCTGTGAGGAATTCCCAGGCTCGACTGGAACGCGATGGCTGCAGCTGCCCAGTGGTGCATGATCCAGGATGCCGAGGCGGGTGCATGTGCTGTCGTGTATAAGAGTACTGGGAGACAGGGGTGAGAAAAGAGTACAGGTGTATGACAGTTGATTGGTGTGGTAGGCGGGAACCAGGCTATGCGCAGCTGTAATGAGGATTACGGGAATGCAGCAGTGTACCCGTATCAAGGACAAGATAAGAGAATGCGAGCGAGCGACAAACGGTCTGTGCTGTTGACAGAGTCCATGTTGTGTACAGCCGCCTGGCGCTCTGGCTGTTACAGCTGTGGAGCTGCCGGGCGTGCTGTGTGGAGCGTGTGCCTGTCATGCGACCGTAAAAATAGAGTGATGCGCGGGGTGAGGTGACGTGAAGAGAGCACGAGAGTGGTGATCAATTGGAGTAGTCGTACTGCAGCAAAAATACCGGCAGAGGAGTGGGCCAGCATCAAGAGCAGCCCAGCCCTCCCTGCGCGTGTCAAGGCAACAGTGGATGCAGCGGAAGTGAAGCAGTAACGTGAAGTGATCACCAGCAAAGTGTGTCCTGAGTTTTCTCTTCTTGGTATGTTGCAGGCTGACATGTCGCTGCCGATTACCCTGGACCGCTTCCAAGCTTGGGTTGGGGTCAGGCAAGACCGCGGAGATGCCCTGATCGTGCAGTGGCAGACGACAGATGGGGAGACTGAAGATATCGCCCTGTCCGCCATACTGGAAGGAGCCTCAGCAGCGGATCCCAAGCTCAGGCTCCCAGCACGGCTGTTGGCGCTGTACTTGCTGGCTGAGGACCTGGTGCCGGAGAGGCTGAGGATCAATCTGCAGAACAAGGACGATACCATGGCAGTACGCAGCTACCCGGTGGCCTTGGGCATGCTGACGGCGGATGAAGTTGCTGCAGCGAAATCCAGAGCGGGAGTTTCAGCGTCAACCGAGGCGTCCAAGCTATCTGGCCTACGCCCTCTCAAGCAGCTCGAAATGATCTTCGCCGTGCAAGCAGCAGCAATGCAAGATGAAGCCACGTATGTGATCTACGATGTTAAAGGCCCGTGGCAGGTCTCTGACTGGGCCAATGCTCAGTGGAAGCGCCACTTAGCTCATGTACTGTCCCACTGCGGCCTGGATACGCCCGACGGAGTGCCGGGAGGCAAGCCGAACAGCCCAGGTCAGGAGAACGAGGACACGGGGCTACAACGTCGCCGCCGGCAACTCAAAGGGGCAATAGCCAGCGTGCAGCCGCTATCAGCGGACGAGGTAGCCACGTGGCACTCCGATTTCGTTCTGCAGTGGTCGACGATGAGCGCGCACGTGACAGAGGTCAACCAGCTGCAGCTCATGGAGGAGGGCCCGGGACAAATAGTTCAACGCATCGAGACGATCATCGACAAGCGGAACACAGCGGAGGGGATATCAGCCGTGGAGTCCGTCCTCACCGCCCTCCTTGGGGCCACGTACAGAGCAAGGGCAGACGAAGACAAGTACTGCAAGGAGATGCAACGGGTGCGGGATGCCGAGAAACTGAGGCAGGCCCAGAGAGCAGCGGACAGAAAGAGCGCCGCCCAGCCAGGAGACGAGGAGTTCGACGACCTCCTGCCGTTCAACAGCGAGGCAGGGGTCACACCTCGAGGGAACAGAGAACACCGTCAAAGCGACCCACCCAGCAGCAAACGTAAGAAGAGAGATTTCTTTGAAGTGCCGTCATCAGGGGAATCCAGTGAGGCGGAAGAGCGAAAAGAGAAGAAGCCTCGACGGAGTCCGATTCACAACGACGTGCAGAAAATGAAGAAGGCCCTGGACAAACTGATTGCCCAGGCAGATCTGGGGAGCAGCTCAGACGAACGTGAAGTACGCGATGTATGCGAGGATGTTACCCATGAAGGACAAGGTATTGAGGTGATAACTCTCTCGTGCCTGAGAGGGGTGGATCCCATCAAGGTGGTGAGCTACTTGAACGGCAAGCTAACGTACAGCAACTTGGCGGACGTGTATAGCCAGATCCAGGGATCAGCAGAGGGGAGGCGCAAGGACTCAGTAGACATCTGTGCAGATGCGGCATCAGTGGCGCGCATGTTCCAGCACAGTGATGCCGACCGCCGCCTCAAAGTGAGAGGTGCCCCCATCTCAGTGGTGGTGTCTCGCAATAAAGCGATGAGAGCCTTCGCCCAGTCCATTAGGTCACAGCCAGAGCCCCCAACAGGCAAAGCTCGAGGAGGACGAGGAGGAGAGAAACCGCCGCTGCGGCTGGGCAATTTTCCGGCGACAGGTGTGTGCAATGCGGTGACATTTTCAGTGTTGCCACCGTACAGCATAAGTGCCCCGTTGTTCTCGATGTGGGGCCAGGGCAGGTCAGAGCATGCAGGGTCAGCGGTACAGTCTGCAGCAGCAGCTCAGTCGGAGCAGGGGATCAGAGGAGCAGAGGAGGTAGCCAGCCACAAGGGCCTATGGGTGGTAGCAGGCACCACCCGGCTGGAAGGTGCCAAGGCAGAAAAACAGCAGCTGCAGTTGGGTATCAGAGCGACCATGAACAGTTTTGTGCAGGCCAAGCATGAGAGTGAGCTTGTGAGCAACCAGTATTACGACGCCATGGTACTCACACATACCATCCGGGCGAAAAGCAGTCAAAAAATAGCACATGGCCCCACACTTCAGCAGCTCAACTCAAGCGTTCGTCCCTCCGACATAGCATGGAAGCAAGCAGGATATGCAGGGTGCAGAGCAGCAGCCACTCTCCGCCTGGAGTGGCAAGTTTACCGAGAGCACACCCCGTGGGGTACTCTGCACAGATCTCGGATGGGCAATGAACACGTGGAGTGGGTTGCAGCCAATGCGGACCCAGAGATACTATGGCATGCAGGAGAATTCAAGTATGCGGACACCAGGGTGTCTGTGATTCTGGGCCCAGACTGGGTGCGGCAATATGGGTTGCTCTGGTGTCGTCGCCCACGATCCCCAAAGGAGTCAGAAGGCAAGGAGAGCGTTCTTTGCTCCTTGCCAGACCTAATTGTGACTGCCAGGGGAGCACGCGTAGGACAGACGTGGAGCCGCAAGGATGGAGGTACGCAGCGCAGAAAGCAACCGAAAATCGCAATAGACGACTATGTGGAGAACGTCGTGAGGGCCTTGATACAGCAGTGGAGCGCGAGTGGTCTCCAGGATCTGAACATTGAGCAGCAGGTAGAGCTGCCGGTGGAGACTACAAGTCAGTGATGCACCGTTCAAGTGCGTGTTCTACAGGAGATCCCCCGAAGCGAAGGCGAGTACACCGAAGAGATGTGGAAAGGCGTTCCCAGGGTGCTGTCCGGAGAAGATCGAGTGGGCCTCAGCTGCAGGAGCCTTTTTGTGAATGCCTATAGCATGAGCCCTGAGAAATGGAGCACCATCCGAAGCAAAGTGGAGGCGCTCGACGTCAAGGTACTCATCATCTGTGAGATCTGGCTTCCGGCTGCCAGCGACTACATGGCAATAGAAGGGTACCGCAGGCGCGTCTCAGCACATGTGCGCCGAGGAGGACGTATAGGGATATGGGTGCGCGATGACTGGGGGTCCGAGCTGCGCAAACAGCTCGATATTGATCATTGCCTGATGATCACAGTGGCAGCCCGAGGAAGGAAAGTGCTCATCATCGGGGGACACATGCCGCAAAGAAACCAAGCCGCGCTCATGTATAAGGTGCTGGAGCAAGTCAAACAGTGCATGGAGAAGGTCAATGTCAGGTTTATAGTTTTCATGGCAGATTGGAACCGACATCTACTGCAGGACGCCAAGCTGAGCAAGTGGTTGCAAGACCACCATCTCCATGTCGTAGCCCAGGGCGAAGAGCCAAGGCTCCATAAAGACTGGTGTGTTGTACACCGCTCAATGGCCGCTTCTGAGGTGGCCTATTTACCGGAGCTAGTACATCACCCCATCGTCGTTGCCAAATGCATGCAGCACATGCGCTCCAGCGGCACGGGAGAAGAGACGGAGGGACATCCTGTGAGCGTCAAGGGCTGGGGGGAGCAGGACAAGCGCACATACGGAGATACGCTAGAAATGCTGACATCCCCAGCCATGACCGTGGAGCAATGGCTCCAGATGAACCGGGAGGTCCTTGCCATGACAGATGCACAGAGGCAGTGCAACAGAAAAGGCATCAACGTGACCGATCGACTTCTGTTTGACATGCAAAGCCAGGGGCTTGCGGCAGACCGACAACAAGATATGATCTCCGAGATGGTGGCAGAGCAGCGTTGGGCACAGCGTATATCGGACAGTCAGTTGCTGCGTACGGCATCATATACGCGGCAACTGTTACAGAAGCTGTGTGTCAAGGCGGCCAAGCCATTTGTGGCGCTCGAAAAGGTGTGGGACCCGGACACCCAGCGTATAGTCCAGGGAGAAATGATGAAATCTGTGGTCGCCAGGGAAGCCGGTAGGAAAAATGTCCATATAAATGGTGGCAGATGGCCGGCCTGGATGGGGCAGGAGCAGCAGGAGGTAGATGATAGCGTCAGCAAAGTGATGCAGGCCTCCAGGCAGAAAGAGGGCCAGGTCACAGGCAAGCAGTCCGCCAAGGACGTGAGCTATGCGTTTGCGCTGGGAGAGGTCATTGACGTCCTTCACACGCAAGCTAACTCCACCATGACCGTCCATGGACTTGCCACAGCCCTCCTGAAGTATGCAGGCGTCAACGTACTGGCTGTCATGGCCCAGCTCCTCGCCTCGGACATGCGCTCGCTCCCGGCAGTCATGTTCATCGCCCTGCACCTACCGCTGAGAAAGAAGCCAGGCCTGGAGTTCAACGCATGCTTGAGGCAAATCGTTGTGACATCGGCGGGGCTGAGAGTCTCACAAAAGGCGACGCTAATGCGACTGCAAAGGATCGCCAGCCCAGAAAATTTGGGCAATTTTCAGCACGCAGCGCTCCCGGGGCTGGCGTGCACACAATTCCGTCGATACATGTACACAGCCATGATGATTCGCCTCCGCCAAGGTCACGATATAGCCGTCCTCTTCCTCAATTTATCTAACGGATACGGACAAACGGACCGCGGTCTCTTGAAGGAGCAAGTGCAGTGGACGCCAGAGTTGCACCGTCCGCTGGAGCAACAAATGCAGCAGTACCAACGCCTCAAAGTGCACGTGCCGACGGCAGCAGGGCGTTCGGCGGCATATCCAGTGACGTCGGGCGTGATTCAAGGAGGGGGGATGGATCCCTACTTCTATGTGTGGAATTCAAAAATTCTGAAGGCAGGTATCGATCGGTCCGGTGCAGGAACGCAGCTGCGACTCCCTGACGGCCGGCAAATCTGCATTCGGGCTCAAGCAGTGGTGGACGACACGTCCCTGTGGGGCAACGCTCCGGCGCAGCTGCAAGGGGAGATCGAGAACGTGATGAATGTGCTCAGGGCGATGAATGCGCAGTGCAACCCAGACAAGTTTGGGTTCCTCCACCTCTCGGGCAAAAGAGATGCAGTGAAACTATGTGAATCCAGCTTACAGGTGGGGAAGCACACCGTGAAGGCAGCAGGAAAGTCGGAGTATGTGAAAGTGCTAGGGGCCAAAGCCAACCCGTTCAGCAGCAGCAAAGCAGATATCGTCGAGGTCAGGAAGTTCTCATGGCACGTGAAGGATAGGCTGCAGAGTCACATGCCAGCTCTGCCTGTTTTGCTCACCATCATCGAAGGGGTCTTGCTCCTCAAGTGGGTGTATCGCCGATTGATCAACTGGCCGGGTGACATTCTGAACCCGCTGCCCAAAGGGGAAGGCGTGGTAGTCCTGGGCATCCAGTGCAACGTCCTCAGGAAGGCGCTGAACCTGCCACGCAGAACCCCAAAGTTATTCTTCATCGCAGACAAAGGCATGGGCCTCAGCGACCCGTATGCGAAACTGTGGGAAAATGGCTTCGTAGAACTCATGAGGGCAGCCAATTCCCGTCATGAGCAGGTGCGCGTCACGACGCAGCAAGTTCTGCAGGATGTGTGGCGTCAGACACCTCCAGCCAGCTCGATAGTCACAGATTATCACCACGTGTGTGCGTGGGCGCGCAGCCGATCGTGGGAACCGGAGCTACTGGAGAACGGCGTTTGTGGAGATGAATAGACATCCAGGCTCACGGCGGATGACCTGGTAGGCATTGACACCCTGCTGATTGTGGCGGATACCAGTGGAGCTGAAGACCGGCAGCGCTGGGGGCTGGCCTGTGTTGTGGCAAATGTACAGGGCTTGGTGTACGAGATGTTCTCTGCCTGGATAGAGTGCAAATTCGCCAACTCTATGCTCCTAGAGGCGACGGCCCTCACCGAGGGAATTAATGCAGTGCGGCGCCGGCTCGGCAGCCTGGGGATAAAAGCTATGTTGCTGGTGGTGGGCGCCGACAATAAGCAGGCAATTGAGCGGCTATCAGCGCGCACCCTCACCTATCGCGGCGGGGACATCATGGACAGGCTGGTGGCCGACAACGTTCGAGCAGCACAACTCTTTCAAGTCATGTACACGTGGATCCCAGCCCAGCACGACACGGGACATCGAGACCGGCTCTCTACCCTCAACAAGCTCGTCGACAAGAAATCCAGGACAAACCAAGAGAAAGCGGAAGGAGATCGATGGTCGTGGCCAAATGCGTGGCATGATGGAGAGACCCTGGTATGGAAAAAAGATGGGATCCTGATAGTGAACGTCCAGCTGGCTGTGCAGGCGGAACTCAAGGCATGGCAGCCCACAGTATCTGAGTCATCCACGGACATTCAGCCCAATGCACATGTTCACTATGTTCACGAGAGGGCAGGTCTCAGAAGGTGGTGGCAAGCGTCCAGGCTCTATCATCCTCGAGATATGGCAGCAGCGTTGTTGCTGAGCTTTTATCCTAGTCTGAGAGACCTGTACAGTGAGGATCAGGACCAGCAGGAATGCCCTGGATGTGGAGAGACGGCGGACTGTGCAGTGCAACACCGGCTTCAAGATTGCGTATTTCTGCGCCTCAATCTGGAGACCCTCATGGGTCGTATTCACGACGCCATGGCCCCGCTGCTGAGACATGAGGTCCTGTGGTACAAGGTGTGGCAAGGGTGGCTACTGGAGTCTCCAGAACGCTATCAGGCGATGGCGGCACTTATGCAGCGGGGAGCGGGCCGCATGCCTGCGGTCGTTCTTCACGCCATAGCAGAGTATGCTCGGCCTGTGCACCAGCCGCATGACGATTCCATACAGGCATATCGTCGAAAGTGGCCGTCCAGCCATCCGTTAGTCGGAGCAGTGGAAGTAAAGCAGGATGCTGATGCCCCAGAGTGCAGGGTTTGGGTGCCAGTGGAGCTCCTGCAGGCACTGACGGCAATATGTCCAGGGCTGAGAGCAGCAGCTCACCCCAGAGCGAACAAGCAGGCGGTGTTCCTGGCAGAGAAACCTTACAGTGAAGCATACGATCGCCATATCAGTGCACAACCCAGATCCAGATGGCAGCCCAGAGGGAACAGTTCAGTCAGCCCCAGATTGCGTATACACGTGGCCAGACGGCCCCTTACAGCGGCTCAGCAACAGTCAGCCGGAGGCAGTCAGGTGGTAGAGCAGAGGATGGTGATAGGGGAGTTTGTTGTGTCGCCGATTGCCCGGGGAGCCATAAGTTTAGAAATCCTGCATCGCTGGGATGCAGTCCGACGCTACCTCACGGATGGTCCAGGCTCTCTCCGGCAAAGGGGGCAGAGGTCGTGGCTTTCGCTGAAGAATGTTGCGGGATGCTGCAGGATGATCTGAGTGTGGAGTGTATGGTGCGACTATAATAGGCGGTCAGGACAGTGATGATATATAACAGATCAGTTTCAGGTGCTCAGGGGAGGCAGTAGCCAGCCAGATTGAGGTGGTTATATTCCCTCTTGGCTATTGTCTTGTGTCAATTCAAGGATAAGCGCATAAAAGGTTGCCCAGGCGTGCGCTGCAAGTCCCAGTTTGAACTTCAGCTGTCTTGCCAGAGATGTTGTGGCAGAAGAGACAGCGTCTCGCTTCTTTACTCAACAAAGCAACAGTCAGGGCCCAGCGTGGCCTGGCTCGCCAGCGCCGAGGCGCTAAGGCAAAGCACCCGTATCCGAATTTCAGTAGGGTCCAAGAACCCACGCAACAGGCGTTGCCTGAAAGGCCAGAGCGGCGGCGAACCAGGCACTGGATCTGTCTCTGAATCAGCGGGTTTCTCGGTGTTGAGTTATGCATCGTCGGGTGCAGGGCAGGACTCGCATGCGCATCGCAGGTATAAGCCAAACGCACCCTAGGGTGGAGGGGCAGTCGCCCTATAAACGGCAACCACCAGATCCAGATCCAGATCCAGGGAGGGAGGGAGGGAGGGAGGGAGGGAGGGAGGGAGGGAGGGAGGGAGGGAGGGGGGGGGGATCAATGGTCAGGTTGCAGTGTCCGCATTAGGCTCTGGTCGCACCTGCTCCCCACTGTCATCGTCTACTGTCCACTCTGGTCGCTTCCAGTGCATTCAGTGGTTGGGGTGCGATCTTCCGGACTCTACCGGGTCAGGCGCGCATACCAGTCAGCGGTCGCTCCTTCACCGGGTGCACTACCGCTGACCCAAATTCGGCCTCCCCGGTCCGGCTGTGTTTGGTCCTTGGGTTGAAAAGCCCAGTGGCTGCAGGTTGCGGTTCGGAGGTCAATGACATGCAGCATTCAAGGGGGTGGGGTGGGGTGTGCTCTGCTTGCTGGTGATCAGGCCTTTGCTGAGTGCGGGGGGGGGGGGTCAGGGCGGGTTCCAGATATGTACGTGTGCGCGCGTATACGTATACGCGTATGCGTATAGTCTGTAGACCCTGTGCACATGCACGTTTACCCGAGTACAGTCTGCAGACAATGTGCATACATGTAGACCCTGTGCCCCCAGCCCCCGCCCCTACCAAGCAAAGGCCGGTTGGTGATCCCCGGAGCGGCTGTCGGGTCGCCGATGTGATGAGGGGGGTCAGGAGGGAGGGAGTGGACCTGCGGTTTACGGTCCAAGTAGAACGCCCCGGACTCGATCTTCTCCACAGGGCAGGCCAGCAGCCAGGCAATGCCCTCGGCGCCCTGCCACGGCGTGCGCATCGGCTCCAGCCACTTCTTGCCGTCCCCGTACGCCGCGTCCACCGCCTCCGTCAGGGTCCAGCCGGGGTGCGCCGCCACCACCGCGACCGCCGGGTGCCGCCCCGCCCACTGCTCGGCCAGCAGCACCTGCCCCCGCTTGGCGTAGGCGTACACCAGGTTCCCATTGTACTTGCCCTTGAGCGACGTGGCGATCTCCCACTTGGGGAAGTTGGTGTTGTACATGCCGCCGCTGGAGACGATCACCAGCCGCCCGCGCGACGCCTCGAGCGCCGGCATCGCCAGCGATCCTGGACGGGTGGGAGGCGGTTGGGGATCAGGCCTTTGGTTAGTAATACTGGGCGGCGGGGGGGGGGTGTTCAATTGGTCTCCTTCGGATTTTGGCTCACCCACCTATCCACCAACCAACCCTCGGACCCTACTCTGACTCTAGTTTTGGCCCTTCTCCATGGGTCCCCCTGTTTGTTTTTGTGGGTGGAAAACGAGTTCAGTGTTCGTGATGACATGCAATTCATGAGAATTGTTTTGAAAGGGGTGTAGAATGGGAGTTTGGTCACTTTTGTGCGGTGTGTCTCACACGAGGTATACATTACTTCTCTCTGCTTCTTCCACCCATTGTGCTCCTTTTCTGGGTGGCTGTTTCACCCCCACCCCCCCACCCCCCCACCCCCCCCAAAAGAGCTGACCACCCCCGGTACAGCATCAACCATCCACTAAGCAAAGGCCTGTTGGGGATGAGTACACTGGTCTGTGAATGCCCCTAGCCTCTGTGGCATGCCCAGGGACGACAGGCAGCCCCTGAATGACAGCGGCGCAGTGCCGGGTCGGAGGGCCGGCGGGGCGCACTGGACACGCACTCCGGCCCCGTGCCCACGGGGGGGGGGGACTACAACCGGTCCTGATGCGACCCACCCCCCAACTACCTTTCAAAACTTGGGGGGGGGGGTAGTCGGGGGGGGGGGTCCAGCCGGGGGTCGGGGGGGGGGGGGTTGTTCCTGCCGGGGGTCGGGGGGTGGGGGGGCTCGCATACAACGACCCGGCCCGGCCGCCCCCCCTCGTGCCCGTGGCATTGGGCATGTACCGCAGGTGCGGCCGGTGCCCAATAACCGTGCAATCTCCATTGGGAACCCTCTCCCTCTTGAGTACACTTGAGAACGAGGGTGCGCATCGCATGAACACGAACGGCTTTGGAAGTAGGATCTGGACCTTCGTAGTTGTGGAAAAAAAGGGGATTCGTCAATCGACGACTGGTTTTGCTGATGCTCCCGCACTTTCCCCCGCATGGCCTTTCGTTTCTGTAGAGCGGGTGTGACCGCGTCGGCAGTCGAGCCTTGGCCACAACGCCGCCGCGTGCGCGCAGCCCCCCCCCCCCCGTTCAGCGTTGTGCATCGGATTGTCTGCGAGCCCCTGCCGGTCCCCTTAAGTCTGCCCGAAAGAAAATGTCCGCCGCCAACACAGCGCAACACAAGGACCGCCGTCGTTGCCAAACAACGCTGATCAGAGGACTGTCGGCCCCGAGGGACATCCGATGCCCAACGCATTGCCCGTCTCCCCCGAAGGACCTCGGGGCTAGTGCACGTGGGCACGAGCGGCGGTCGGCACAAAAGCGCGGAAAGAAGTTTGGCTCGTCGGTGGCCCACAAGACCATCGGACCCGTTCCGGCACAAAAGAGTGAGACACGGCGATGCCCGTGGACACAGACCAGTGAAGCGGCGGTGATGCAGCAGCACGTCGCTGACCACCGCCGGGCAGTACCCACTGGACTTGTTTGCCGCCTAACGACTGAGCTCACACACCGCAGGCAAGACAGGCGCCCAGCCCCCCACCCCCAACCCCCTGCCCGCCCACTCCGTGCACACCACAGTGGCGCGTGTTTGCCTGATACATGTTGGTGCACTGTGTGCAGGGCCCGTAACGGCAGAATGGGTGGGTGCCAAGTACACGGGTATGCGGTGTGCATACGGGACTGGCGTGCTGCATGTATTGGCATGCTGGGTGCATGTGGTATGTGATGTACCCCCCCCCCCCGGATGGAGTCTTGTGGTGTGCTACTCAACAGTCAAGCACACGTCAGCACAACAAAAGCCTCATCAGTGGTACCATAGGCGCCTTTCGGTCGAAAAAAAATAGACACTCAGACCCCCCCCCCCCCCCTTGCAATAGCTACGGGAAAATCCCAAATCAATACGGTCCCTACGCCTGCTGTAGCTTGGCCATAATCCGACGATGGCCGTCACCCCCGGTATCCCACCGGCAGGAAATCAATGTTCTCGTGTCCAGCACACTCTGCTGTAGCTTAGACAAGGCCGTAGCTTGCACGTACCACATACATGGTGAGCTGGTGCAAGAAAGGGGAATGGAATGCACAAATATCCCCAAGATTAGAGTTATGTGGGTTCAAGTGGGCAAACACTCACAACAGATGTGTCCATGACCCCGTGTAGCTGGCAACTTTGTCACCCAACCCATGTTTTATGTGGCCGCGCTACATTTGTACCGAGTCAAATTAGGTACCAAATTAATACGGTCCCTACGCCCGTTGTAGCTTGGACAAGGGCGTAGCGTTTACAAAGGGGGGGGGGGGGGTACTCGCATACCGTGTGCATACTGCACATACCAGTGCACCATGTGTATACGGTATGCACTGTGCATACCGAATATACCGGCATACTACATGTACTGATCCTGTGTGCATACCGCCTACACTCTGACACCGCTTGTACACTGTAACCAGCACGCCTGTGGTATTGCACTGGCATACTGCATGCACCGTATACGCTGGTGCACAGCGTGCAGACTGGACATCCAGGCATAGTGCGTGCATACAGATATACTGTCGCCTGCCCACCCCAATTCAGCAGCGACAATATGAAGGGGGCAGATATGCCACTAGCGTCTGCCAGGGAAACTGGTTCTCAGTAGGAATCGGCCCCGTATCAAAGGCCGCTCAGTAATACCCGCCCCCCGCACCACCGGAACTCAGTAGGAACGTGCTGCGTCCAGCGTGTGGCTCAGTAGGACGCTGCTCCATCGGATCATGTCTGAGCTGGCAGACGGTAGCGGCAAGTCTGGAAGGGGGTTGGAGCGCACGGAGACCGAGCAAATATGTGCCGAACAGCAGGTGGCACGCGAAGGTGGTCTCGATGCCCTCTTCCGTCCGGATCTTTTCGTTGAGCAGAACACCGGCGTTGCAGACCAAGCCATCCAGTCGGGGCTGCTGGTCGCCATTGAAGTCCGCAAACCTCTTCCAACAGTCCCGCACACTCGACTCCAGGCTGCAGTCTGCCTGCAACACGTGCACCTGGTCGTTCTTGGTCTCTTCGAGAATCTCGGCACGTGCCTTCTCGGCACGCTCTGCGCTCCGGCAGACCATGAACACGGTGGCGCCCCGCGCGGCCACGAATTTCGCGATCTCCTTCCCGATGCCGGAGTTGGCCCCGGTCACCATGAACACTTTGCCCGTGAGATCGGTTTCCATGTCTTGGCTTGGCTCATACTCCTCAACGTGTTTGAGATATCCTGTTTGGTTGAAGTGCCGGGACCCGTACAAGAAAAACTGTGACGAAGCTGCAAACTGTGAATATGACATTGGGAAGAGGAGATCTGCCAAATGAAACGAGGCAGACTGATAATACTCACAAGCCCAGAGATACTGAGAGCTAATCAAACACGCACACGCACGCACGCACGCACACGTTGAGAACCGCAAAACAAGACCAAAGCAAAGAAAAGCGGTTGGAGACACTTCTCAGGAACTGCACAGCAGCCCTTGACATCTTTCGGTCTGCCAAAGAGTGTGCACAGGATGGCGATCACGACGTAAGCCCTTCACCAGACCCAAATATTCATCGAGGAGTTCATGATTATTCCTACCAAACAGCCATCTAGCCAACCCACACACTCTCTCTCTTGTAGTACACACACACACACACACACACACACACACACACACACACACACACACACACACACACACACACACACACACACACAACACACACACACACAACACAAACACAAACACAAACACACACACACACACACACGCAAACACACACACACACACACACACACAACACACACATACACACACACACACACAAACACAAACACAAACACAAAACACACACACATACACACACACACATGTTGAGAACGGCGAGAGAAGAACAAAGCAAGAAAAGCGGTGGAAAGAAAACTGTGTGCTAGGTGCAACCACCCCGCCACACACACAAGAAAACGTAGGGGGTTGGAAAGGGGATCAGGGCATTGCAGCAATGCTCCGCAGCAGTGCAATGTCTTCGCACCAAGTGGGGGTGTAGCCTTCCGGCTGAAAATCTGTGGGTATTTCCCTGTCAGGGTATTGGTTCCCGCTCCAAACAGCGTTGCTTGTGAGCCAATGCACGAGCTTTGCGGTGGCTGCATTTCGGGGGCAGGGGAGGTCGTGGCCGACACTGTACACGGCGCGCATAGTGTTTTCCGACCACCACGGGGAGGTGGCATGCACACGGCGCACTGCTTTGTGCAGCGCATGCATCACGGTCATTCGCATGTACCCGGACAGCATTGCCAGCTGGGCCCATGATAGCGCCAACACACACACACACACAAACACAAACACAAACACAAACACAAACACAAACACAAACACAAACACAAACACAAACACAAACACAAACACAAACACAAACACAAACACAAACACAAACACAAACACAAACACAAACACAAACACAACACACACACACGCACACACACACACAAACACAAACACAAACACAACACACACACACAAACACAAACACAACACACACACGCACACGCACACGCACACACACAAACACAAACACAACACACACACACACACACACAACCACAAACACAACACACACATACACACACACGATTTGCGAAATAGAACACAACAAAAAGGGGCTGATTGAAAATCCTCGTCAGTTGGATCGTCAAACAACGAGCATGTTCAACGCCATCAGGCGCCTTTCTTACCCCAGCCCGTGTGCAGTCCCCCACAAACGCACGACGGTGGTCCCCAGACCGAGGGATCACCAAATGGTGGTCTCTGCAGGGCGCGGGTGCACTAGTATCCCCCCCCCTTGTAATCTCCCCCCCAATGTTGTGACGGTTTCCCCCCTCGGGGGGGGGGGGGGGGAACACCACAAAACTGTACCATAGAATCACAGTGTAAATCAGCTTCGGCGCCTTTGGCGCCTCGTAAAAATTTTCTTTGGTGCCTTCGGCGCCTGGTATTTTCTACTCTTTTTGGGCCAAATGACCGTTCCCACCAAGGGGGGGGGGATTGCAAGGGGGGGGGGATTACAAAGCGGGGGGAAGGTACCCTTGCACCCTGCCTCTAGATGCATGCATGTACTTCACAGAGGCTTCTCGTGACTTGCCAATGATTCTCGGAAATTTGTGGATGCTTGCCAGTTACTCTTGCAGGCTTCTGGATCGTTCCTGTTAATTCTTGTCGGCTTTTGGATGTTTGCTAACCATTCTTGGAGGCCGCTGGATGTTTGCTAGCCATGCCGTGGCACCATCCGCATGGACGTGGAGCCATACACGTGTGCGCTTGGCTGATGGTGACGAAAGCACCAACATGGACCAGGCGGTGTCACCAGCTATCCATCTGAAAAAAAAGCAAAGAAAACAAGAGGTAACTGAGGATGGGGGCACAGGTCATTTTGCACTTGTGGGCCCAGGTGGCAAAGCAACATTGAGATAGACACAGAAATCGACACTCTCCAAATGGAATGCAGCACTTTGTGGCAAAAACATGCACATGACAGTGCCCTACAATGTGGGCAATCTCAGGGTGTTTCATGGCAACACAGACCGCATCAGCCCGTTTTTGAAGCCCTTGCCATAAATCTGTATGTGGGCAGCTGATGTAGCATTCGCTAGAAGTGAAGCAAGGTGCAGAATGGGGCATGATACACGCAAGAACAATGAAAGGGGGACCCCAGTTGCATCAAGACTTCTCACACAGAACCCATACCCACCCACGAGCAATGCCATCCCCTTCTGATGCCCATCCCTGGCAACCAATTTACCATTCTTTGTTTCAGCTCGTCGGGAAACCCTCCGTATCGGCAAAATGTAGCGGTGAAAATCAGAAACTCAACATTGCGGCAGACAGTAGCGGCGGGGGCCGCGAGAGGCGGCCGCCGCAACAGGGGCTCGATTGCTGCACGTGCGTTCAAAGTTTGGGTCAAAGCTCCACAGCAGCGAATTGCCAGAATTTGAGCAACCGGGCTGTTGTGCTGTATGTTGCAGAAGTGGTGTGCAAAACTGCAAAGCGGGGTGTGAGGGAGTGGTGTCCCTCAACTATAGGACCTCTATTGCCCACCATGACCGATTCTCTACTGGCACCCGGCCGTGAGGTGCTGCACAAGCAGTACCACACTGGCGAGCTTGTACCAGCCACAATTCTTGGGCCTTCCGATGATAGAGATGACTTTATACAGCTGAAGTACAGCCGAAATAGGCGCGACTATGAAAACCCATCCGCCCCTCTCAGTGTGCTTTGAATGGGCTGGGTATCTCGTGCCTGGGGATGTGGCACCGCTGTCTCACAGTATTGTCGCGCGCACCAAACACTGTGTCCAACGAACACTACCCGTTCGGACCGTAGTTTTTTGGGACATAATTATTCGTTGGACACGGGGGGGGGGGGGGATAATTGGCGCTGTGCGCTTGCTGTGCGAAAACGCCCCCTCTGTAGACGTTGACAGCACGAGCCTGAGCTGTCCTGGTGTGCTGCAATTTTATTATTATTCTTTTTGCTGTTTTGGCCATTTTTTGACGGCTGCATTTTCGGCCATTTTGGCCGTTTTTGGGAGCCCCCCCCCCCCCCCTTTTTTTTTTATTATTTTCGGCCATTTTGGCTACTCTTAGTTCGCTGCATTTTTATTTTTTTTTCGACCATTTGGTGGTTTTTGGGCTGCCGCATTTTTTTTCATTTTCGGCCATTTTGGCCATTTTCGGGCGGCTGGATTTTGACTATTTTTGGCCATTTTGGCCATCCTTGGGCGGCTACATTGCAAGTTTCTTCAGGCAATTTGGCCATTTTTGGACGGTTGCACTTTTATTCTTTTCCAGCTATTGTGGCCATTTTTGGGCGGCTGCATTTATATGATTTACGGCCATTTTGGCCTTCTCCTCTTTTCTGTCTGTGGGGTGGGTATATGGTGCACGCAGGAACCAGCGTGAGTGCGCCGCACAAAGCATGGATTGCTGGGAGAAAAAGAAGTGGAAAAGTCGCATTGGGAAAAATGAAAATCCAGGAATACCAGGAATACCTCATTTCCGCGCACCTTTAGCCTGAAACCTCGGTTCTGAAGTCCCGTACCTAATTTGGTACCGAATTAATTAGGTTCCCAAAAAAATACGGTCTGAACAGGAAGTGTTCGTTGGACACAGTGTTCGTTGGACACGGGGAGGGGGTACGTTGTTTATCCCTGGAACACCCCTGAAAAGCACCCACCTACAGAAGAATGTATGATCAATTCAAAACTGCATTGGGGGTGCAGAATTCAGGACCCTGGGACCCATGGTAAGCATCAGACTAAAAAAACAAATACCTGGTGTACCAGCAGGGGGGTGGTAGGGTGCAGATTCAGGACCTTGGGATCCGTGGCTACCGGTGGTGGAAAACAACCGACTTTTCACACAACGCGGGCACAGCGCGGGCACAGCGCACGGTGCGCCCCCAGAGTACTACTGACCGCATATCAAACACGAAACAGGCCTTGCAATCAGGCATGAAGTGCAGGGTTTCTCCAACGTTTGAACTCTGTATGAGACTCTGAGCATTTTGGGGAGAGTAAACAGGAGATAGTGAACAGGGAAAACAAATTTAGAACCCGCCGCCGAGGGAGAAACAGAAACGGCGGACCAAAACAGCGGCTTGGTGGACCTTCATCCAGGGAAAGGGAAGGGAAGGGCAGCGTAGGCGATCGGCCAATAGGCGCTGCAGACAGAGAAACCATGGCATCATGCCAAACCCCCCGCATGTCAAAAGGATTTCCGGCGCCGAGCTTTCATCCACCCCTGATCAACTGCTGCGGCCATTGCATTGGTGGGGGCAGGGATGCATTGGAAGGGGGGGAGGTACCCCCCCCTCCCTCCAGGGGGCCCAGCCTGTGCCCAGCCACTATCCCCTGACGGCAAGTGCCAGCTTCTATGGCATTTGTAACCGACAGTAACCGCCCCCAACCGCTTTGGCAACCTCCTCCAACCGCCTGTCTGACCGCCTCTGGGGCCGCCTCTGAGGTCCCTTCGCTTCTAATGCATCCCTGCGGGGGGGGGGGGGGGGGGTTCCTGTTTCGAAATGGCTGCCCCACATTGTCAGGGACCTTACGTCCGAGACCACCTTCCCTCTGTCGTTCTCACGCCACAGAGCGCAGCCCGCACAAGACCTGCCGCGCCGCTCAGACGGCAGTGCGCAGGCGCATATCAAAGCGAGGCCTGCGAAGAGACGGGTCATGTGGTGCGTCCTGCGACATGCATTGGGTGCGAGTGCCTGGCCATGAAACCGTCTGCCCAAAGCCGCGCTTCAGCCGGCGGGGGCCCAAGTGCGAGCCACGTGTCTTCTGTGCCACCGCACAGCCCAAGGCTGTGGTGGATCCAGTTGAGTGAACCCGCATGACTTCGGGTGCATCCCACTGCATTGGGCTGAGGTGAGGGCGTGATGGGGGCGTGTAGAGGAGGGCGGAAGGGGGCGGATTCGGGTCACGCAGACCTGCTGTACCCGATGACACGGATCCAGGGAAGTGCACCCGAGGCTCGATGAACTACGGTTGTCTACCGGAGGAAGTGACGGTGCGATGAGGGGCGCACTACAACACGGGGCCACATGAGGTTGGGTGGGGATTGTGGAGGGTTGTTACGGGGGGGGGGAATGTATGAGAAGGGGAGGGGGGGGGTTGGCTGGGACCCTCCTCCTCCTTGAATCCCCCTGTGGTCCCGGCCGAAGGCGGGCCGAAAATTTTTGAAGCTTCAATCCTCTTGGCACTGAAGGCGCCGAAGCAGAATTTTGGCTGTCAGCCTCGAACATTGGGCGGGGTGTCCGGGGGGGGGGGGGGGATACACCCCTTCCTCCTACGGTGTACGGCCGTTCTAATACACCCCTTCCTCCTACGGTGTACGGCCGTTCTAATACACCCCTTCCTCCTACGGTGTACGGCCGTTCTAATACACCCCTTCCTCCTACGGTGTACGGCCGTTCTAATACACCCCTTCCTCCTACGGTGTACGGCCGGTCTAATACACCCCTTCCTCCTACGGTGTACGGCCGTTCTAATACACCCCTTCCTCCTACGGTGTACGGCCGTTCTAATACACCCCTTCCTCCTACGGTGTACGGCCGTTCTAATACACCCCTTCCTCCTACGGTGTACGGCCGTTCTAATACACCCCTTCCTCCTACGGTGTACGGCCGTTCTAATACACCCCTTCCTCCTACGGTGTACGGCCGTTCTAATACACCCCTTCCTCCTACGGTGTACGGCCGTTCTAATACACCCCTTCCTCCTACGGTGTACGGCCGGTCTAATACACCCCTTCCTCCTACGGTGTACGGCCGTTCTAATACACCCCTTCCTCCTACGGTGTACGGCCGTTCTAATACACCCCTTCCTCCTACGGTGTACGGCCGTTCTAATACACCCCTTCCTCAGTCAGATCGCAAGACGGGAATCACTGTTCATATGGTGCGGTCGGCTGCGGGGCGCCGGGCTCCCTGGAGCTTGGCCCCCCTGAGACTGCCCTCCCAAACACGCCATCTGCGTCATCCAAGATGGAGGACTGCCGTGGGAAATACTGACAGTGCCGGCAATGCTGTTGCACAAATCCTTCCTCGAGAACGGGAGGGGGTCAGGAAAGCAAACAGCAGCGGTCAGCGGTCAGTGGTCAGTGGTCAGGCGTGACAAGTAAAAGAGGAGAGGGAAGACATGCGACGAGGACGAGCCGGTGGTGCACATGAGCGCCGCACAGAGCGGCCCACGGGCCTGCGGACGGCTGCGGGCCCTTCTCTACTCGTCCGACAATGACGAGGAGGAGCAGCGCGACGCCGCACGGGGGGAGGCCGCTACGAAGTGCCGCTCACGGAGGTCCGTTATCGCTGATGCCCCCGGCGCAGGAGCCCCCCGTCCCTTTTTTGAGGTAACAAACGGGTCGTTCGTCGGGGCCCTTTCCACTGGCGGCACGCGGCCGCCCTTGGCGGTCCCCGGGTGGTGTGGTGTGGCTGCTCTTCTTTTCATTTCTAGTTCTTGGACTGCGTAGACATGTGAATGTATTCCCCCCCCCCCCGCGCCCCTTGTGCGAAACAAGAAAGACGGAGCTGGGCCGGTGGGGGGGCGGGAGGGGAGGGGGGGGGGGCGTACAGGGCTGTGCCTAAGGGGGGGGGGGAGGGGGGGGGGCGTACAGGGCTGTGCCTAAAGGGGGGGGGAGGGGGGGGGGCGTACAGGGCTGTGCCTAAAGGGGGGGGGGGAGGGGGGGGGGCGTACAGGGTTGTGCCTAAAGGGGGGGGGGGCGTACAGGGATTTGATTTGATTTGATTTGAAGGCCGATCTTGAGGCTCACAGGCCGCCCGGGGGGCGCTCGATGGCTGTCCCGACGACTCTGCATATCGGCCGGCCATGCATGCTGCGCGCCCCCAGCCGCCGCCGCGGGCTGGGGGGGGGACAGGCTCGCCGCCGTGCCGCGGGTTGGGCGGGGAGGGGGGTGGTGGGAGGGTGGGGGGGGGCGGGAGGGAGGGGGGCGCACTGCACTGCACTATGTGTGCTGCGCTACACTGCATTGTGCTGCGCACTGCACTACATTGCGTGTGTTGTGCCGCGCTGCACGGTGCGCGCTGCATGTGCTGTACACTGCGCTTTGCGTGCTGTGCTACACTGCTCAGTGCGGCGCACCGCTCTGCTCTGTGCGTGACACGATGTACTGCACCGTGCGTGTTGCGCTGCTCCGTTCAGAGCGTGGCGCGCCGCACTGCACATGCGTGTTGTGCCCCTCTGCACTGTGTGTGCTGGGTTGTGCCACTGCACACTGTGCGTGCCGTGCCGCACAGCACTGCGCGTGCGGCGCTGCACTGCCCCGGTCGCGGCTGGTTCGCGCAAGCCGGGGCGGTGCCTACAGGTACAGGGTACAGGTACAGGGCTGTGCCTAAAGGGGGGGGGAGGGGGGGGGGGGGGCTACAGGGCTGTGCCTAAAGGGGGGGGGGGAGGGGGGGGGGCGTACAGGGCTGTGCCTAAAGGGGGGGGGAGGGGGGGGGGCGTACAGGGCTGTGCCTAAAGGGGGGGGGGAGGGGGGGGGGGTACAGGGCTGTGCCGCCTCACGCCTCACGGTTGTGTTGTTGCATGTCTGAGCTCGGCGGCGACAGCGGAGTGGGGAAGAGCCTCGCTCGGTTGCCGTGGCGCAGGACCCAAGAAATGAAAAACCCGCCACCGGACCTTGGCAGCAGTACTCTGGAACCTGCGGCCTTCGTAGTCCAGACCAGGGAGTTCGTTCTGCACTGCCACGGTCCGGTAGGAGGCTACACTTGCGCGCGCACTCACACACACTGCCGTCTCCTGGATTCGACCCAGGGACCCCCGGGCTGCAGTCTCAGAGCTCTGACCGCTGAGCTAAGCCGGCGCCTGTTGAGATGAGGGGTTCGGCGGTGTAGGGCGTGTCCCCGATATGATTCCACGCGACCCTACACGGCCAGTTTTGGGTTCACAAAGCACACACCACACACACCACACGCACGCGCACACACGCACACACACATACACCCACACACGCTGCCGGCTCTTGGATTGGAACCAGGACTCCCCAATGGTCCCTTTGGTCTGGGGGGGGGGGTCCAGGGGGGGTCCAGGGTGAGCGTACCTGCAACGCACGGCCCCGCCCGGCCTTCCTGCCGCCGGTTATTGCCCCGGGACACGCACCGAAGGGGCCCTCAGCACGCGCCCCGGGCGGGACCCCCCCTCTGCCCTGCCCCCCAGAAGGGGAGGGGGGGGGGGGTAGTACGCCTGCCCAGCGTGCGGGGGCCTGGGGGTGTCTGGGGTGTCCTCGCACCCTCCCCCCGCCCTATGCCTTGGCAAAGGGTGCGTCTGCCTGTGCCCCCTCCTGAACGCCCTTGCCACTCCTACAGAGAGACCGGGGGGGGGGGGGTCGGTTGTTGGCCTGGTCGGCCCCCAAACGACCCCCCACCCCCGCACACCCCCCGGACCCTCATCAGAAAAGTGTTCCCGCTGAAAAAAATGTGATTCGTTGAACTGGAGGCCGATGTCATGTGCACAACGGTTTTGTGTGGGCCTTGGGACCCCGCCCCCCGTTACCCCCGGGGGGAAGGGGGTCCCCCACACGAAGGCGACCGCGCGGGTGCCCTTGCCCGCTCACAAAAAAAAGAATCCGCTACGAAACTCACTGCGCCTCCCCCCCCCCCTCCCCGAAACAACGGAGAATGTCCCTGGAATAGAATGGCCTGGCACACGCATGAGGAGGGCAGTGCATATCGCCCCCCCCCCCCTTCCCCAGCGATGCATTGGAAAGGGGGGGGGGTACCCCTACCCCCCCTCCAGGGCGCCCAGCCTATGCCCAGTCACTGTCCCCTTGACGCCAAGTGCCAGCCTCAATGGCATTTATAACCGACAGTAACCGCCCCCAACCGCTTTGGCAACCTGCTCCAACCGCCTGTAATACCGCTTCTGGGGCCGCCTCTGAGGCGCCTTCCCTTCTAATGCATCCCTGCCCTCCCCCCCACCCACCATCTCTCTTGAGCAAGCACGGCCCTGACCAGTGTATATCGCGGTCAGACGGAGTCACCAGGGGTACCAGGGGGTACCGAACCCAAAACGTGGGCTCCGGTGGTTGCCGCCACACAAAGCCACGCGCCGCGTGCGCACTACGTCCCTCCCCTTCCCAATGCCCCTGGCGGGCCCTGCCGTCTCCAGCGCAGTCTTGTGTGCGCAGACCCGGCCCCTTCACAAGGCATGCCCCAGCCCCTCCGTCCCACTGCGACGGGGCGCACCGCCGCGTGATCACGCAGTCTTGACCCCCAAGGACGGCGGTCCAAACAACACCGGGGCGTTGCTGGTGCAACGGAGGGCAGTGCATGCCGAGGACTGAGGACTGCTGCTGCTCGCCCGGCGGAATGCAGCCTCAAATCGCAATGAATCAAAAAGGGAATACCGCCACCGCGCGCACACCGTGCGCCCACCGCGTCAAGTGTTGGCACAAGCGATGGTAAAAGGGTCAATCCTTGGAACCCCTGGAATTGCAGTACCCCCCGTGTGACATTCCGTCGGGTTGTTGTTCCTTTACGGGGCCCTGGACGGTCACCCGTTCTCCCCTTCGCATGTTGCGTCGGGTCGCTGCGTTCTGTCGGCCGCTGCGGCCGGTGCTCCCGCTGGTGTCGTTTCCGCGTTCGCGGAGCCCAGTGGTTGGTGTGCCGGGGCTGTGCTGGATGTGGTGGGATGTGCCGTTTGCGTGTTTGCCCTGGAATTGCAGTACCCCCCCCCCCCCTTTGTAATAGCTACACAAAAGTCCCAAATGAATACGGTCCCCTACGCCCGCTGCAGCTTCGCTTCCATTACGCATTGGCCGTCACCCCCGGGGGGTCTCACCCTCATCAAACTTGTCCATCGGTCCACATTGTCTGCCAAGGCGGCGAAGCGGCCTCCCATCGCCGTTCGTCAGGTTTGGTCAGAGGTCAGCGGTCAGAAATCGCGGATGCCCTGCCCCTGCACCGCGCCCTCGTTCTGCTGTGGCTTAGGGCCGTACCTTGCGCGTACCACACGCATGGGGGGCTGGTGCGAGAAAGGGGCATGTAACGCACAGATATCCCCAAAAAACAGAGCTATGTGGGTTCAAGTGGGCAAACACTCACAACAAATGTGTCCATGACTCTACAAACGGGGTGGCCGTGCTGAGGCACGGCCGTGTCTCTGTGTTGGGGGGGTGGGGGGGTTGGCACAAGGCCTCGGTATCTGATCGTTTGCCTTTGGCGGCGCCTATTAGCCTCTCACCACTGCTCATTCTGACCCTCTGTGGGCCCGAACGTGTTTTGGTTGTGTGTTGTGGGGGGGGGAGGGTCACCTTCAAGACCGGCTGCAACAAGCGGTTCCCAGCGGCTGAAAAGCGGTTCTGCCCATCCGAATCTCCCCCCCGCAGGCGGCCCTGAAGGAACGGAAAACCCGCCAGTAACCGCCGGCGGTTGGCGGTTCACCGGCGGCCCCTCCCCCGCGACCCCATACAAAAATCCCGCCGTCGCAGGGCCGCCCCGGTCTACGCCCGCCGCAAAGCGCCGACGCCCCGGCACACGCGGCCCCGCACGTAGAAGAAGGAGGACGCCACCAGGGGCTCGGCGGCGGTGACGCAGTTCGCCAGGAACCCGAGGTTGAGCAGCATGTAGACGGTGTTGAGGTACGCGCCGGCGTCGTACCCGGCCCCCCGGCCCTTCCGGTAGTACCCGGCCTCGTACCCGGGGATGTAGTCCCCGAACCCGATGGTCGTCGCGGTCACCCACGCGAACCACAGGCCCTCCCCGTACCCCCAGCCCTCGGTCGCCACGAACACCCCGGCGAACCCGAGGGCGAGGGCGCCGACCAGAGCCGTGTTCACCGCGAGCCGCGTCGCGAGCAGCCACTGCAGGCGGCGGTGCCCGAAGCGCCCCATCAGCACCATCAGCTCCGTGGAGTCGAGCCGCCCGTCGCCGTTGTCCACCCGCAGCACCAGCCGGCGCCAGCGCGTGGCGCTGAGGCCCATGCTGTCGCCCACCGCGTACGCCTCCGCGACCGACATCTCGTCGCGCGTGCTGAGGTACTGCAGCATCTCCTCGATCTGCGCCGCGAAGTGGCGCTCGGTGACCGCCGGCCGCGCCCCGAACAGCCACGCGCCGTAGTTGTACAGCGCGAGGACGCCGGCGTACCAGCCCTCGGCGACCGTCGCCAGCGCGAGCGCGACCAGCCCGATGCCGAGGACCGCGTAGATGACCACCAGCCCTTGGCCCATGGCGGTGTGGGGCGCGATGTTGCCGTACCCGACGGTCGTGATCGTGGAGAACGCGAAGCGGCTCGCGTCCGGGAAGTCCCAGGGGTCGGCGGTGTCGGTGTCGTTGTACGTTATCTGAGGACACACAGACCCCCACACACGCACGATTCCCCTCACCCCCGGGGGGGACCGTCACCACCATCTATACACGATTTTCCTTCCAGCGCCTTGGCCTTCCAATGGCCATGTCAGATCCGGGACTTGTACCCCCCCCCCCCTTTGTCCCCCACCAAGGCCTTGTGCCAACCCCCCCCGCCTTTGTCCAGGGGGAACCGGCGCTTGGCCCATGAACAATAAGAAATCATTCGGAAATCACAGGCGCCAAAGGCGCCGAAAAAAACTTTTAGTTGGGTTACACTAGAATTCAGGTTCCTCAAAAGAACGCAATGCGCTGGTGTGCTTTGCACGATGGCAATGCGATGGGAGCCATGCAGGCATTCGTGTCCCCCCCTCTCTGCCATGCAGGCATTCGTGTCCCCCCCTCTCTGCCATGCAGGCATTCGTGTCCCCCCCTCTCTGCCATGCAGGCATTCGTGTCCCCCCCTCTCTGCCATGCAGGCATTCGTGTTCCCCCCTCTCTGCCATGCAGGCATTCGTGTTCCCCCCTCTCTGCCATGCAGGCATTCGTGTCCCCCCCTCTCTGCCATGCAGGCATTCGTGTCCCCCCCTCTCTGCCATGCAGGCATTCGTGTTCCCCCCTCTCTGCCATGCAGGCATTCGTGTTCCCCCCTCTCTGCCATGCAGGCATTCGTGTCCCCCCCTCTCTGTCATGCAGGCATTCGTGTTCCCCCCTCTCTGCCATGCAGGCATTCGTGTCCCCCCCTCTCTGCCATGCAGGCATTCGTGTCCCCCCCTCTCTGCCATGCAGGCATTCGTGTCCCCCCCTCTCTGCCATGCAGGCATTCGTGTCCCCCCCTCTCTGCCATGCAGGCATTCGTGTCCCCCCCTCTCTGCCATGCAGGCATTCGTGTCCCCCCCTCTCTGCCATGCAGGCATTCGTGTTCCCCCCTCTCTGCCATGCAGGCATTCGTGTTCACCCCTCTCTGCCATGCAGGCATTCGTGTCCCCCCCTCTCTGCCATGCAGGCATTCGTGTCCCCCCCTCTCTGCCATGCAGGCATTCGTGTCCCCCCCTCTCTGCCATGCAGGCATTCGTGTCCCCCCCTCTCTGCCATGCAGGCATTCGTGTTCCCCCCTCTCTGCCATGCAGGCATTCGTGTTCCCCCCTCTCTGCCATGCAGGCATTCGTGTCCCCCCCTCTCTGCCATGCAGGCATTCGTGTCCCCCCCTCTCTGCCATGCAGGCATTCGTGTCCCCCCCTCTCTGCCATGCAGGCATTCAGGCATTCGTGTCCCGTCCCCCCCTCTCTGCCATGCAGGCATTCGTGTCCCCCCCTCTCTGCCATGCAGGCATTCGTGTCCCCCCCTCTCTGCCATGCAGGCATTCGTGTCCCCCCCTCTCTGCCATGCAGGCATTCGTGTCCCCCCCTCTCTGCCATGCAGGCATTCGTGTCCCCCCCTCTCTGCCATGCAGGCATTCGTGTTCCCCCCTCTCTGCCATGCAGGCATTCGTGTCCCCCCCTCTCTGCCATGCAGGCATTCGTGTTCCCCCCTCTCTGCCATGCAGGCATTCGTGTCCCCCCCTCTCTGCCATGCAGGCATTCGTGTCCCCCCTCTCTGCCATGCAGGCATTCGTGTCCCCCCCTCTCTGCCATGCAGGCATTCGTGTCCCCCCCTCTCTGCCATGCAGGCATTCGTGTCCCCCCCTCTCTGCCATGCAGGCATTCGTGTCCCCCCCTCTCTGCCATGCAGGCATTCGTGTCCCCCCCTCTCTGCCATGCAGGCATTCGTGTTCCCCCCTCTCTGCCATGCAGGCATTCGTGTCCCCCCCTCTCTGCCATGCAGGCATTCGTGTCCCCCCCTCTCTGCCATGCAGGCATTCGTGTCCCCCCCTCTCTGCCATGCAGGCATTCGTGTCCCCCCCTCTCTGCCATGCAGGCATTCGTGTTCCCCCCTCTCTGCCATGCAGGCATTCGTGTCCCCCCCTCTCTGTCATGCAGGCATTCGTGTTCCCCCCTCTCTGCCATGCAGGCATTCGTGTCCCCCCCTCTCTGCCATGCAGGCATTCGTGTCCCCCCCTCTCTGCCATGCAGGCATTCGTGTCCCCCCCTCTCTGCCATGCAGGCATTCGTGTCCCCCCCTCTCTGCCATGCAGGCATTCGTGTCCCCCCCTCTCTGCCATGCAGGCATTCGTGTCCCCCCCTCTCTGCCATGCAGGCATTCGTGTTCCCCCCTCTCTGCCATGCAGGCATTAGTGTTCACCCCTCTCTGCCATGCAGGCATTCGTGTCCCCCCCTCTCTGCCATGCAGGCATTCGTGTCCCCCCCTCTCTGCCATGCAGGCATTCGTGTCCCCCCCTCTCTGCCATGCAGGCATTCGTGTCCCCCCCTCTCTGCCATGCAGGCATTCGCGTTCCCCCCTCTCTGCCATGCAGGCATGCGTGTTCCCCCCTCTCTGCCATGCAGGCATTCGTGTCCCCCCCTCTCTGCCATGCAGGCATTCGTGTCCCCCCCTCTCTGCCATGCAGGCATTCGTGTCCCCCCCTCTCTGCCATGCAGGCATTCAGGCATTCGTGTCCCGTCCCCCCCTCTCTGCCATGCAGGCATTCGTGTCCCCCCCTCTCTGCCATGCAGGCATTCGTGTCCCCCCCTCTCTGCCATGCAGGCATTCGTGTCCCCCCCTCTCTGCCATGCAGGCATTCGTGTCCCCCCCTCTCTGCCATGCAGGCATTCGTGTCCCCCCCTCTCTGCCATGCAGGCATTCGTGTTCCCCCCTCTCTGCCATGCAGGCATTCGTGTTCCCCCCTCTCTGCCATGCAGGCATTCGTGTTCCCCCCTCTCTGCCATGCAGGCATTCGTGTCCCCCCCTCTCTGCCATGCAGGCATTCGTGTCCCCCCCTCTCTGCCATGCAGGCATTCGTGTCCCCCCCTCTCTGCCATGCAGGCATTCGTGTCCCCCCCTCTCTGCCATGCAGGCATTCGTGTTCCCCCCTCTCTGCCATGCAGGCATTCGTGTTCCCCCCTCTCTGCCATGCAGGCATTCGTGTTCACCCCTCTCTGCCATGCAGGCATTCAGGCATTCGTGTCCCGTCCCCCCCTCTCTGCCATGCAGGCATTCGTGTCCCCCCCTCTCTGCCATGCAGGCATTCGTGTCCCCCCCTCTCTGCCATGCAGGCATTCGTGTCCCCCCCTCTCTGCCATGCAGGCATTCGTGTTCCCCCCTCTCTGCCATGCAGGCATTCGTGTCCCCCCCTCTCTGCCATGCAGGCATTCGTGTCCCCCCCTCTCTGCCATGCAGGCATTCGTGTCCCCCCCTCTCTGCCATGCAGGCATTCGTGTCCCCCCCTCTCTGCCATGCAGGCATTCGTGTTCCCCCCTCTCTGCCATGCAGGCATTCGTGTCCCCCCCTCTCTGCCATGCAGGCATTCGTGTCCCCCCCTCTCTGGCATGCAGGCATTCGTGTCCCCCCCTCTCTGCCATGCAGGCATTCGTGTTCCCCCCTCTCTGCCATGCAGGCATTCGTGTTCCCCCCTCTCTGCCATGCAGGCATTCGTGTCCCCCCCTCTCTGCCATGCAGGCATTCGTGTCCCCCCCTCTCTGCCATGCAGGCATTCGTGTCCCCCCCTCTCTGCCATGCAGGCATTCGTGTCCCCCCCTCTCTGCCATGCAGGCATTCAGGCATTCGTGTCCCGTCCCCCCCTCTCTGCCATGCAGGCATTCGTATCCCTCATCCCAGGCAGGCACCGGCCCAATGCAAACGGGTCATTCGGGGTCGGCGAGCCACGGCCAAAACCAGCCAAAGACCCAGTGAGTCTAAGAGGCAACGGCCGGTCACAGTGTATTAGGCTTAGGCTCATTGGCATAAGGGGGAATGTTTGCCCGGCGCATGCCCGGCGCACTACCTTTGGATCCTACTCTAGCCCCAGGCTTATCCTCCCCCAGGGAGGTCCCCCAAGTAGACCGCACTATACCGCAAACCTTCCGTGCAAGGCACCTTGCATGAGCCGAAATATGAGAATTCAACAACACAAAATGTCACCCCCACCACTTCCAACCGCCACCCTTGCCTCGGTTTCCAGGATCTCATGTGTCTGTTCAAAGTTTCGAGAACGTTCTTCCTGCGGCACCCGGTGCCCCTGCGGCGGGCAGTTTGGGGAAGTGTGCCAGAGCAAAAAATTACCGTTGTACAAACGTATGAGGGATTCTGATGTCATCCGTGGGACCCCGCTCACTCCCATTGAACCCTCTACAGCCCAGCCCCACCCCCCCTGCAACGTCATAAACTGGGTGCAAAGGATGGGCCACATGCTTAGACACGGCGAGAAGGTACTCCAGATTGTTTGGTGAGGGGGGGGGGGGGGGGGCAAAAACAGGCACCGGTGGGGAATCGTAAAAAAAATATGCCCAGCGCGCTAACACTCCCCGTAAACATGGGTTTTCATGTCCCGGACGGTGTGGGTGGCAACACGAGCGGGGCACACCATCGACACGCAAGACGACACCACTCAGGCCAACATACCGGCAGATACTCCCCGAGGAAGTCCACCTGGGCCTCCGTGAAATTCCCAGTCAGAACTTGGTACACACTGAAGATGTCCTCCAATTGAGACAACGTGTCTTCACTGGCCGAGAAGATGAGGCCCCCCACGACGGAGTACACGACGATCAGCGCCAGGCTCTGCAGGCAGCGCACGGGCAGCAGGTAGCGCCGGTACAGGGCGCGCACGGGCGACCGCCGGCCCTGGGTCGCGTGGCGCATCGTGAACGGCGGGTGGTCGTGCACGACGCTCCGGCCGCACGTCTGCAGGACGTTCGACACGAGGCTGAGGAACAGGATCATGACCCCGAGGCCCAGCGTCACCCACACGAACCACCAGATCCGGCCCCCGTCCGTCTGCGGGGCGTAGTCCCCGTAGCCGACGGTGGTGAGGGTGATGAAGCAGAAGTAGACGCTCTCGCGGTACTCCCAGCCCTCGAGCGCGGTGAAGGCGCCGCTGCCGACCAGCACCCAGGCCACCGTCAGCACGGCGACGAGGAAGAGGATGCGCGGGCTCTCCAGCTGCAGCTTGACCCACCGCTTGTGGCACCAGCCGTCGAGGGCCCGCCGGAGCTGCGCCTCGCTCGTGAAGGCCTGGCGCTCGTGGTCCGCGTGCCGCATCAGGGCGCACGCGTCGAACCACGTGACGTCGCCCGCGCCGTCGGCCGCCAGCTCCCGCAGCACCCGGTCGACGTCCTTCAGGAACAGCGGGGCCGGCGTCGCCCAGTCCTGGCGGCCCACGACCGCCTCGATCCGGAGGTCGGTGTCGGACCGCACGAAGTCGTGCCGCAGCAGCAGCGCGCGCGCGACCATCAGGCCGCCGAGCGCCAGCTCCATGATGGACCGCCCGCAGTTGAACATGAGCGTGCCGACGATGGGGAAGAGGCCGAGGCTCAGGCCGAAGGCGGCGAGCCGGCCCTGCCACGTCACGGGCACCAGGTCCCCGTAGCCGATGGTGGTGAGCATCGTCAGCGTGAAGTAGGCGCTGCCCAGCACGTCCCAGCGCACGGGGCTCTCGTCGTACGGCACCCCGAGCCCCAGCCCGGCCCGCAGCCCGTCCGCCTGCGCGGCCGTGAAGTTCAGGGCGTCGAACTCGGCCACGGCCGCGTCGACGAGCGCGCGGGCGGCGGCGTCCTCGAGGGCGATGAAGACGGGCCCCAGGGCGAAGCAGAGGCCGATCAGCGCCGCCGCGAAGGCGGTGACGGTCAGGAGCGGCACCGCGATGTCCCGCCACACGACCACAGCGAAGGGCACTTTGGGTCTGGGGGGGGTCGCGCGCTCTGGATCTTCATAGGGCCCGGGCGGCGGGGGTTGTGGGCCGGGGGCCTGGGCGCAGTGCCCGAGGGCCGTGGGGCCTGCCAGGCCCGTCCCTGGGGCCGCATCCGCGGGCCCCGTGGGGTCCGGCAGGAGGTAGTTCGGGGGCCAGTGCTGCGGGTTCGCGGCCTTCGGGGCGGTGGAGGCCGGGGCATATCGGGGGGGCGGGCTCGGGTTGTGCATGCGGCGGGCGGATCATGGGAGGCACCGCCGATCCCACGCCCCCTGGGCAGCACAGACGCAACTCTGGAGACAAGGCAAAGGACACTCAACGGGCAGCAGCACGGGCGCGACTCGATGCCGAGGCACGGCCAGGCACGCGTTGGAGCGGAGGAGCGGGGGTGGTGGGGGGTTTGAAGGGAGGGGGGGGGGGGCGCAAGCAGGTCTCAAAGCGCTCTACACATGCACGTCCTGGTATGCATATGCAGCAATGTCCGGCAGTTCCGCATGATCACAGGTATGATACACGTGTGCTACCATACGAGGGAGGGGGAGGGGGGGGGGGTGTTGACCCTCCTCCTTGCCAACAGGACTCCCAAACAGATCTGGCGCCAAAGGCGCCGGAGAATATTTTTGGCGTAACAAAAGCTCATACATGGTTGACCCTCCTCCTTGTCAACAAATGTCACAGTGCAAGGTAACCTTAAGCAATGAATTTGTGGCAAAGTCTGTGCGCACAACAAGACAGTGTCAATTCATGACAGTCCATTTTCATGGAGACATGCTATTCAATGAGAATAGCTGACTCACACCCGGAACATGACCCTGAGGAACACACAGCACATTGGCACCAAAGCGCCAAAAAAACTTTTGCAGGCGGCTTGGAAAGGGAGGAGGGGGGGGTCTGGACCCGGGGGGCGATCTCTTACAATTCTATTGCCCATCAGCAAGGCACCTCGAAGAGAGAGGGAGCACAGTCAATCAATCAGTCAGGTAGTCACGAAGTCAATGAGGAGCCCCCCACCCCCGTCCAAACATCCAAATAGCGTGAAAAACACAAAAAGAGGGTCCAAAACATGCTTTACATCGGATGTTTGATCATTGTGAATGGTTGGAATATCAACAAATGGGTTTTGGAAATTTCAATTTTTGAGCTGCAGAGGGTGGAAAACAGCATAAGCAGGTTGTGTGCCCCAGCCCCTTCGGAGCTGCCTCAACCCCCTCCAAACACCCAAATAGGGTGAAAAACTCTTAAAGAGGATCTAAAACATGCTTTACACAAGATATTTGATCATTGCGAATGGTCAAAATATAGAAAAGGATTGTAGCCCTATCATGAGTGAGAAGCTACCACCCGGAAAGCCTTGATGACCTATGGGGAAAAAATCCCAAGAAAGCACTTGAAACTTTCAACCAAAGATCTTGGAAATGATTCAAACATTTCCGACCTAGATTGTTGTCCTACAACTCAAAAAGGGTAGGTTTCTAAATAATCCTACGGGTCCGTAGTTGCTATTCCCAATTGAAAAACTGCTCTGCATGGTGACAAAAATTATTGATGACTCTAAAGTTTGGTCATCACAGAAACACGTCTAAGCGATACTCTTGATCCTCAAATTCCCACAAACAACGCACAAACAAGAAGAAAACAACTGTGGGAGAATGCAATGTACCTGACCGAATCCACTCGGTTCTGAAATTACTTCGACTCATGTACACTTATCAATCTTAGTGAGGTTTCGTCGGCTGATTACTTCTGCCATGTTTTGATTTCATTTGACTTTTTCGTTGATCTGGTCTCCACTTCATGGCCTACTCCACGTTTGTGAAACAAACAAGCAAAGACTGGGCGAAGGTGATGAGGTGGGGGCTGGGCACTTTCAATCCGAGTTTCATTTGATTTGAACGACTTGTAACGTACTTACTGTCCCAACTTGAGAACATGAAAACCATAAGGGCAAACACAATGAACATGTCAGGCGACGTCGTTCCAAGCATTTTAAAAATACAAAAACAAAGCCAAGACGTTCATACCATTGCATAGTACTCCCCTTGTGGGTTGCGACCTTGCCGGGAGAGGCAGCCCAAAATGCTAAAACGCAGCTTACCTCATCTCACTTCCTTTCTATCTACTCAAAATGTGTGCAGACTACTCCCTGCAACACTATCACACGCAAAGGGGGAGGTTCTAGAGTCCAGTGAGATGCTGTCTTGAAAACATCAATAGCCATGACTGCAACTCGGTGATACTGCCCAGAAGGGGGCAAGAAATTCGAGATCACAAACCCCCTGCCTCACCTTGGACGCTGCTTCCCGGACCTCAAGCAGGCGCACGCTAGACGTCGATTTGGGCTGCCTCCGTCGGCAAAAAAATCCTGCATCTGGCTCTGAGCAACTATTAAAACAGTTACAAGGGAACAGAAAAGTCGAAACATCCAAAGTTATCAAAAAAACAAAAGCAGCAAATCTCTGTCCTTGAGAATCTCTCCCCACATCTGAGCCTGCCACAGCTCTGAGTGGGGAGGCCGGTTCCACAAACTGCCAAAATGGCCAAAATCTCCGCTCATGAATTGTGTTGAGCATGTAGGCCTTGTGCGGTGGGCCCAATCCAAATGAAGAACAAACACTTCGTCTCACCTTGTGCCACCAACTTGATGGTATGGTATGGTATGGTATGGTATGGTATGGTATGGTATGGTATGGTATGGTACGGTATGGTATGGTATGGTACGGTACGGTACGGTACGGTACGGTACGGCACGGCACGGTACGGTACGGTACGGTACGGTACGGTACGGTACGGTACGGTACGGTACGGTATGGTATGGTATGGGGCAAAACACACATTTTGGGAGTGGCATGTTACATGAATTTCATATGACATGCATGCCACACTATGCAAATGCACGGGACTCAAGCGACCGAGAGGCGAACGCACACAAAACGAACCCTGTGTTTAGGCTTGGCTTTATGATGCCACTTTGATGGATGCCAAGGAAAAGAAGACTGCGACAGCCGAACCCCCTTACACCCGGCGTCAGTACAACACTGTCTTTTGGTGGAGATTTCAATCCGAGTCTGGGGTCTCAAATGGCCCATTCGAGGTCTGGTCAGTCTGGGGCACAAACGAAGACATCCGCATTGGGAATGCGCTGAACCGCTCATCACGAGCCATGGGCAGCGTCTGCTATGGAACGCATGGGACGCAGTTGCACTTCAGGGACGCGACTCCGGGGCAGACATGCCACCAGCGTCCGCCAGGTCACACGTGATCAGATGGGGCTGGCTCCTACTGGGTCTGACACAGAGACGCAGCTGGTTCCTACGGAGCAGATCTTACTGAGTGGCACATGGGACGGGGCTGAGTCCTAACGAAACTCAGTTCCCCTGCCGGACACTAGTGGCATGTCTGCTCCGGGGTGCTGCCTTGGGGAATACTGCAGGTGCCGGCAATGCTGTTGCACAAATCCATTACCGAGAATGGGAGGAGGAGGGAGTCAGGAAAGCAAACAGCAGCGGGCAGGGGTCAGTGGTCAGGCGTGACAAGTAAAAGAAGAGAGGGAAGGCATGCGAAACAAGAAAGATGGGGCTGCCGGTGGGGGGGCGTAAAGGGCTGTGCTTAAGGGGAGAGGGGTGTCTGGGACCCACAGGTTTGTGTACCAGAAATGGCCCCACCAGATCTTCCCAACGGTAAATTTCGCTTTTTCCCACGATGGTCACTTTGGTCTGGGGGGGGGGGGGGGGTTGGCACAAGGCCTTGGTGGTTGGCTCTGGTAGCCTGTGGCGGCGCGTATTGGCCTCTCGCCCTTGAACCTTCTGCTATGACAAGCAGGCATCCGTACTACTGCGGGCATCCGCACTGCCGCGGGCATCCCCCTGCCTTGGGGGGGGGGGGGGGGAATCCAGAATGCAACTTCTGCCCATGGCGTCCTCCCCTGACGGCCTGATCAGTGCCCAGTATGCGGTCATTACGAAGACCCCCCAGGGGGGGAGGTGCTCACCACAACGAGCAACGTGAATGTCACACGGGGGGGGGGGGGGTGGCCCCACTCCTTGCGAGCGTACCTGCAACGCACGAATCCAAAAGATTTGACGCAAAAATCCTGACATCAAAAAGTGAGGGGGGGTGCGGAGGGAGTAGGTGGGTACTTCCGGGTGTACGTACTCGTTCGCCTTTTTGGGGAGGGAATCCCCCACTTGTGGAGATGTGGGCTGGGTGCCCACCCATTGGGTTGAGGGGATGGGCAGCCGGATGGGCTGCATAACCGCCGGGGATAATCATTTTCACTGCGTGAGAGCGGGGTAGTCGTCCCGCCACTCCCAAGCGCTGCTTCTGCCCCTTGGCATCCCTCCAATGCCGGCGCTGGCACGCCAGAGGTCGTGAGAGCGGCAACGGCATCTCCAGTGACGGTCGCACGCGCAGCTCCGCTTGTGTGTTTTTTTCAGTTTGCCGAACAAAACTGGTCGCGAATGAATCCGTTGCGGACATGATATCAATGCATGTCTCAGTGCCGCGTGTCGCCGCCGCCGCACGCAAAAGGCCGGGGGGGGGGGGGGTAGTGGGACATGCACAACCAACGTCAATCAACACCGAAGGATTGGTTTGGTCCATACAACAACAACAACAACAACAACAACTGCGAGGGACCAGCGGGTCGTCCAGAACCGAACTCTCGCCCCGTTGAGCCGCCCCCCTGCTCCCCCGCAGGGCCTGAGGAAGGAAGGCGGAACTGACGTCCATCGCGATGCACCCGCTCGGTCTTCGTCCCGCAAATCCGCAGCCCCGCCAGCACCGCAGGGCCCGGCCACCGCCCCCACGTACCACGCGCCGGGGGCTGGTTTGCCACTTCCAAAACAAGATCTTGTGGGTAGCATGTACTCGGGGTTTTGCAACCAGCCCTTTTTGGATACCCCGGGGGGGGGGGGGGGATTCCGTGCGGGGGAAAATATGAATCTACAAATTCTGGCGCGACAAAATCTGTGCCACTTCTTTAAAATGAGCGAACAAATTATGTATGGCTCCCAACAATTGCTCATGAGAAACAGTGGGTGCTTGCTGTTGTTACCCGCACAAATCCTTAAAAACACCGAACAAATTGCGTACAAACTTTTTGTACAGAATTCAAAATGCAGAAATTCCAGCTTGTACAATCCCCCCTGCCCCCCCCCGGGTAGAAACCGAGCTGACTTGCCACCAGGCCACTTAGGGAAGGTGCTCGCCTGCCCCGCGCCACGTGCCATCCGGAGGAGGGAGGCCCGCCACCGCCGTACAGTGTACCGCCGCGCGTGTGCCTCGCCGCACAGCGGGCCCGGTGTGTCACCGGGGCCCCTGTGCGCCCTCCCCGGCTGTTCGCTTGCCGTTGGCCCTGCCGGGTTCGGGCTGCCCTTGCGGGGCCTCTCCGGGGCTGGGGTGCTGGGGTGCATCTGCGGGGACATTGAAGAGGAGAGGGAGGGAGGGAGAAGGTGCGGGTGCGTGCTATTAACAAGGGCTGCCTTTTTAAGGTCCTGGATGCTCATGCGACAGGGCGGTTAGGGGGTTAGCGGGTGCTATCAGAGAGGGAGACCCCCGGGCAGCGATGAGGCAGCGACTCCATACCAGCCCGGCATGACAGCGGGGCTGGAGGTATGGCTGGTCACCCTGTCCCTTCTGCCGAGTCGAGAACCGCTGTTTGTGTGAGGTGTCGGGTGTCGAGTGATCGTCTGTGGAGGCTCTCCCTGAAACAGGGAGCGTGCCACTTCTGGCTCATCTCTCTCTCTCTCTCTCTCTCTCTCTCTGTGTGTGTGTGTGTGTTTATGCCGCACGCTGACGCCATGTGTCGCTATGAGGTGGGCTGCCACATGCAACACGGCATGAGAGTGGGGCTTGAATCATGGCGAGGTCCCGCCTCTGCGGCGGCTGTTGAGTCAAAACCTGTGGTGTAGAAGCATCTCCGTCGATGCTCTACCATGTCCCTGAGCCCAAAGGGAACGTGCAGCAGCTGGCTCATGCTCCACCAGCGTGCCCTGCAGCAGGGGGGCTGGCGGGGGGGGGATGAGGAATTTGGACTTCCGGGCCTCCGTTGTGGGGGGGTTGGTGGTGTTGGTGGTGTGTGTGGGGGCCTCTAGGGGTCTGAAATGTGTTTCTGTGTGTGTGTGTGTGTGTGTGACGGGGAGGAATGCCATATTATAGAGGAAGGCCTGCATGGGTCCAGGGGTGGGCGCTCAGCGGGGGGGGGGCTGTGCCAGGAGGATGTCATCATGACTGCACTGGCCCCCTTTGAGAGTCGTCACCCTCGCCTAGGCCACAGCCTCTGGTGGCTGTGGGTTATGAGACCTCGGTGCCTGCACGCCCATGCCACTGTGTGTGACGTGTAAAACCGTGTTAAGGAGGGCATGTGGCTTTTATTGTCTTGGACGCTCTTCGGTCAGGGGAGGGCCCGTGGGTTTGGGTTAGGGTTACCTAAGCCCTGGCCACTGGGACTTCCCCCCCCCCATGACGACCCGGCGCGACGGAAGGACCAAACCAGGTCAAGGAGGGCACGTGCCTGTTCAGGGGCCTAAGAAGGGTCTGGGCGGTCGTGCGAAGGGATGGTCAGGAAGTCAGCGGGTCGGGCTGGCTGGACGCCGGCACTGCCCCTCTCCTTGCCCACCACGTGCTTTGCCGGGAGGGTCGGGCCAGTCCTTCAAGTCAGAATGGACAGAATCCAGACCCGCCGACGAGTGCGATGCGTAGAGTGCGGCGGAGCGTTGTAAAGCCGCCAGTTCGTGGTTTGCACACCTCAGAGTCGCGAGTTGGAGGTCGGAAATGCGCCCGCCCCAGCCCTGCCACTCGTGTACGTGAGGCCACATTTTTGCTGCACACCGCTACCCCCGCCCCCCCATTGCGAGAGCAACACTAAAATTCCAAAATTTGATGGAAACGACACCTAGCGGTGCTGCCCTCCCATCAATTCAACGTCAGTTTATGCTTCTGGGAGCGGGGGGTTTGGCACGGCGGGACACTACCGGATGTGACCAGGCCATTGCTGAGTGACCCCCCCCAGGGGGGGGGGGGTCATTCGGGGCCCTGGCCGACCCACCCCCCCGACCACATCAGAAAACTTTTCCTCCGGCAGAAAATGAAAGTTATCAAAGGGGCCGGAAATTTGAGGCCGATTTCAGATGCACAAACTTCTTTTTGGCCTCTGGCATCTTGCCCACTAAGCAATGGCCTGGACGTGACCAATGCCTCTGCCATACACTTGCGCATCCGCAAAACCTCATGGCACCCCGCAGATCCTCATCCCCCCCCCCCGGCTGCCAAACAAACCAGTCATCTTGACCCACATCTACAAATCGGTGCAGGAGCGGTTAGGAAGGCGGTTGGAGAGGATTGGCAAAACGGTTCCGAGCGGTTACTGTCGGTTATACATGCCGCTGGTGGAGCGCTGGGGAAAGGGGGAGAGGGCTAGGCCGTGGGCAGGGATGCATTGCCGAGAGGCGGTTACGCAGGCGGTTGGAGGAGGGTGCCAAAGCGGTTGGGGGCGGTTACTGTCGGTTACGAATGCCATTGAGCCTTGGCGTCAGGGGGACAGTGGCTGGGCGTAGGCTGGGCCCTGTGGAGTAAGGGCGGTGGGGGTGCCTCCCCCCCCTTCCAATGCATCCGTGGCCGCGGGCGCCCCACACTCCACCCCTTCGACCGTCGCTAGCCGTCGGCAAACATCAGACCGCCGCCGTGATCCTCCATGGGCCACGGGCTGGCCCCGTCCGGGCCCCGGCGCCCGGGGCCCTCCTCACGATCGCCGGAAGAAATGACGGACTCGATGATGGAGGCGGGCAGACTGCCGGCGCCCGGGGCCTTGGGGGTCCCGTCGGGCGTGGGGGAGGGTCCATCTGCGGACAGCGAAGGGGAGCGGGGCGGGGGTGGGTCGTTGCCTCTGTGCCCCTCCGCTCCTGCGCATGTGGGGGCAAGGGCTGGACGTCGTGCGCCAAGTGTGCCCCTTCGGAAGAGCGGAGGGAACACGTCACCGCTTCTGTGCCCCTGTGCCCTGTGCCGGTGGATTGTTTTGGAGTTCTTCTTTTTTTTTTCAAATATGTTGAAGTTTTTAAGTTTTTGCCGGAGTTTTTGGAATTGTTTGGGAATGAAAATGAAACAAACAATAAAATCCCAAAAGAGCGGACTGAATACATCACCGCTTCTGTGCCCGTGTGCCCCTGCGCCCCGGTGCTTTTGGAATTGTTTGCAATTTTTTGAAATTTTTGGATTTTTTCGAATTCTGTTGGAATTTTCGGAAATTCTATTGCCTTCGGCAGTGCACCTCGAAGAGAGGTTGACAGTCAGCCAATCAGTCTCTGAGCCAGCAGGCAGGCAGTCAGGCAGGCAGTCAGACAGATACACACAGTTTGGGTTTTTTGTCAGTGGCAGATGCGGCCCCAACCAGCAGCGAGGCCCTACGCCACAAGTCAAGCAGTGGCCGGGTGGTAACGCAGCCCGCGTGCATCCGTGAGGCCGGCGGTTCGCACCCCAGTATGCCCATTTTGGCGCCGCCGCCGGCGGCGGCGGTAAAAGTTTGCATACAGGGATTCGAACCGACGGCTGCACAGCTGGACTGGACTGCGCTACCGTTGGACCGCTGGCCCTGATATTATATCCATGCGTCCCCACTGCTTGTAGCCTATTAAGCAAAAACTTTTGACCCCCCCCCACCCCCCCCCCCACCCACCCACCCCCCCCCACCCCCCCTCAAAAAAGTGATATCCAGTTTAAGGGGGTAGAGGCCTCAAAATCAAAAAATCCATTGGGGGATGCTCTTATTGGGCAAAATAATGATTTTACAAGGGGTTGGACATCCAATATCATGCCTTGGGGTATGCTACGCGAATGACCCCAAAAAAGGGGGGTATATGACGCCCGCGCCTGTGCTTGATCTAACAACCTCTCTTCGAGGTGATTTTAGAATCATTTTTCGGAATTTATGGAACTTGTTTTTGGAATTTTGGGACGTTTTGGAATACAGATAAAATAAAACAATACAATTCTGATAGAGCGGAGTGACCACATCTCCGCTGCTTTGCCCTGTGCCCCTCTGAGACTGCGCCCCTCCGGCCCTGCGCCCAGCTGGGGGCGGACCTGGACTGCCGACACCGTGACTGGGGTGTCGGGACACTGTGGGTGGGCTTTGTGGGGCGTGCTGTGAGGGGCTTTGCCGGGACCGCTACCCCCACCGCGTGCCCCTGCCCCGTTTGGCCTTCGCGGAGGCTCTCGTTCAGCCTTTCAGTCGGGGCCCTGCATGGGCAGAGGCGCATTTGTGGGGTCATCGTTTGCTGGCCGTTTCTGCTGATGGATTGCGACGGTATCAACGAAAAACAAGAACTGTTGCTGTATGTGCACCTGGTGTGCCAAGGTTGGAAGCACCATTTGAATTTATATCCGGACGATAGCAATTTCTACCCGAATTCTGCAATCAAGGACAGAATTTCAGCAAAATGGACTGCAGTGCACATGTAAATGAGCATGGAATGACCGAATGTTCAACTGGTTCCGATCGGTGCAATGCGTGGATGGCGGTGTCACGTACAACCAATGCACGAGCACGGATTGCCGTGCAAGGTGGCAACCCATGAAGAAGCGGGATTACTACGGCATGTGGCACTCCCAAACAGCGTATCTTCAAATCACGGATTTTTCGGGATGCTTGGCTTCAAAGAGACCGGATACCGCGCTAGGACAATCTTCCATTTCCTCTCGTTGCCGGCAACACAGGGAAGCGGGGGACCAATGAGTCAGTGAGACAAAAGGAGAGGGCTACAATTGAAATGAGACCTGGAGCCGTACTCAGTGGAGGTCCTGATGTCCGGGAGTCTGTCGGTCGTAGTTTGCTTTCGCCCCTGGACCCGGAGGTGACCCGGACCGAAAATTCAGCAAAAAAACAAAAAGTGAAAATGGGAGTTTTGGGATCAGCGCGTCGAGGGTGTTCAGAAAATTCATCATTGGTCACGTATTTGGTGGAAAAAATTGATAATGCTAAAAAGAAAATCAGCGCCAGAATTCATACGAACTTGTCAATGGTCCTGTCAATTGAGCCCTTTCCCGACCCCCCCCCCCCCCGGAAGCGAAAACCCGACTTCCCCAGCCCCTCTCCCTGGAACCAAACATCGGGCAAACCTGTGACAGTGATTTGTGGGGGGCTGGGTGCCGGTTGGGGCACGGCCGGAGGAAATGTCTGCCTTTCAACTTTGTCCTGTGCACATCAGCAGAAGAACAACAAGGGGTCGGATGACTAGAGAGTGAAGTAGGGGTCAGAATGCATGGCGGTTTGTGAAGGTTCGTGAGGGTTCGCAGAGAGGTGTAACAGGATGTGAAGGATTGTCAGGGGTTGTGAGCGGTGATCATGGCACATCAGCACCAAGCTGGAAGCACCACCTCCAGCCCCGCCTCCACCTCCAATCCTCCACATCCGCATCCGCATCTACCTCCACATCAATCTCAATATCCATATCGACATCCTAATCTGCGTTGACATCCACATCCACATCCACATCCACATCCACATCCACATCCACATCCACATCCACATCCACATCCACATCCACATCCACATCCACACCCACATCCACATCCACGTCCACATCCACATCCACACCCACACCAACATCCACGGCCACATCCACATCCACATCCACATCCACACCCACATCCACACCCACATCCACGTCCACATCCACATCCACATCCACATCCACATCCACATCCACATCCAAATCCACATCCACACCCACATCAACATCCACGTCCACATCCACATCCACATCCACATCCACATCCACATCCACATCCACATCCACATCCACATCCACATCCACATCCACATCCAGACCCACATCCACATCCACGTCCACATCCACATCCACACCCACATCCACATCCACGTCCACATCCACATCCACATCCACATCCACACCCACATCCACATCCACGTCCACGTCCACATCCACATCCACATCCACATCCACATCCACATCCACATCCACATCCACATCCACACCCACATCCACATCCACATCCACATCCACATCCACATCCACATCCACATCCACATCCACATCCACGTCCACGTCCACATCCACATCCACGTCCACATCCACATCCACATCCACATCCACATCCACATCCACATCCACATCCACATCCACATCCACATCCAGACCCACATCCACATCCACGTCCACATCCACATCCACATCCACATCCACATCCACATCCACATCCAGACCCACATCCACATCCACGTCCACATCCACATCCACATCCACACCCACATCCACATCCACATCCACATCCACATCCACATCCACATCCACATCCACATCCACATCCACATCCACGTCCACGTCCACATCCACATCCACATCCACGTCCACATCCACATCCACATCCACATCCACATCCACATCCACATCCACATCCACATCCACATCCACATCCAGACCCACATCCACATCCACGTCCACATCCACATCCACATCCACATCCACATCCACATCCACATCCAGACCCACATCCACATCCACATCCACATCCACATCCACATCCACGTCCACATCCACGTCCACATCCACGTCCACATCCACATCCACATCCACATCCACATCCACATCCACATCCACATCCACATCCACATCCACATCCACGTCCACATCCACATCCACATCCACATCCACATCCACATCCACGTCCACATCCACGTCCACATCCACATCCACATCCACATCCACATCCACATCCACATCCACATCCACATCCACATCCACATCCACATCCACATCCACATCCACGTCCACATCCACATCCACATCCACACCCACATCCACATCCACATCCACATCCACATCCACATCCACATCCACATCCACGTCCACGTCCACATCCACATCCACATCCACATCCACATCCACGTCCACATCCACGTCCACATCCACGTCCACATCCACGTCCACATCCACATCCACATCCACATCCACATCCACACCCACATCCACATCCACATCCACATCCACATCCACATCCACATCCACATCCACATCCACGTCCACGTCCACATCCACGTCCACATCCACATCCACATCCACGTCCACATCCACATCCACATCCACATCCACATCCACATCCACATCCACATCCACGTCCACATCCACGTCCACATCCACGTCCACATCCACATCCACATCCACATCCACATCCACATCCACATCCACATCCACATCCACATCCACATCCACATCCACATCCACATCCACATCCACATCCACATCCACATCCACGTCCACATCCACATCCACATCCACATCCACATCCACATCCACATCCACATCCACATCCACATCCACATCCACATCCACATCCACATCCACATCCACATCCACGTCCACATCCACGTCCACATCCACGTCCACATCCACATCCACATCCACATCCACATCCACATCCACATCCACATCCACGTCCACATCCACGTCCACGTCCACATCCACATCCACATCCACATCCACATCCACACCCACATCCACATCCACACCCACATCCACATCCACATCCACGTCCACATCCACGTCCACACCCACATCCACATCCACGTCCACATCCACGTCCACATCCACATCCACGTCCACATCCACATCCACGTCCACATCCACGTCCACATCCACATCCACATCCACGTCCACATCCACATCCACATCCACATCCACATCCACATCCACATCCACATCCACATCCACATCCACATCCACCACCACCTCCACCTTCACCCACCCCCACGCGCACCTCCATCTCCCTGTCCACATCCACATTCCCATACCTGCATTATCAAAAGGGCGTGTTTGTGTGCCAAGAGCTGCCTTTTGAGGTGGTTCTTGGAGCCGGTCCCAAACAGATCATCTCTTCCCGGAAAAGGGAAGCCGCCCTGCCTGTACTCTGTGTACGCCCCCTGAGGCAACGGGTGGTAGGCGCAGGGCAGACCGCAGCTCCCGGCGGCCGGTGGCGCCACGGGCCCGCAGCCGACAAGGCACACCGCAGCCACGGGGGGGGTGACTGTAGCCGGTCCCGATGCGACCCACCCCCCAGCGACCTGTCGAAAACTCGGAGGGGGGGGGGGGTGGCTGTTGGTGTGGGGGGGTATTGGTGGGAGGGCAGGGGGGGGGGGACTTGCGCGCGACCCACTACTACATACATACCTCCATGGAGTATGTGGGGGTCAACGTGAAGCAAGGTGCAGAATGGGGCAAGGGGCATGGCAGGCAGGGCAAAACCCAAAAACCGTCCAACACCACCGGGACCACTATCTCCCAAAACCCGGCGGGGCGGGGGAGGGGGGGGGTCGCATACAAAGACCGGGCCCGGTCACCCCGCCCCCCGTGACAGCAGCAGCATCACATGCCCGGCCCCAAGGGGGGAAAGAAGCACGTCTTCCACAGAGCCCAGCTGCCTTCTGCTGAAATGAACAACGGCCCCTCAGACTGCGCCTGGCGTTGGGACAGAGATGCCGCCGTGAGCAGCAGCCTAAGATCGCCCGGCACAACTCGTGGGCGATTCTTGTCTTGTTTTGCAGCACAAGGGACGGCAGCGTGCAGGCCCCCAGGACTTAGGAATGGGGCCGTTGTCCTGGAGGTAGGCCCATGCAGATCTGGCGGCCAGAAGAATCGTTTGGATCTCGGACGGCCACTCGGCATCGTATTTGGGAAAAGGATGTCTGTTGTCATTCGTCCTTTTTCGGTTTCATTCGTTGTACAAAGCCGTGGGACACACCGCTCCCTTGCCTGCGCCGACAGGCCTTACCCTACTCCAATTGGGCAGGCGCCAAACCGATAAAGGTCTGAACACAAATTCATTTTGTCGACTGCCTCTTCGGGTGGCGATCCTGTGCAATCTCCGGGGGGGGGCACCAGCCTTCATTGTAAGTGCAAACCACTCTGGAGCCTGCCCTGGAGATGCTGGGTTCTATCTCCCAAGCCGTCCACACCCTTCTTCCATGCGATGGTGCCGTTGGAATCGGGCCCGCAAACAGCAACGGGTGCTGTCCATGAGGCTGTCTGTTTATGGGGTGTTGTGCTGCGGATGCTGCCCCATTGGGAGCTTGCGCCAGGGGCCACCTCTGCTATCCCTCTGCCGTCGACCGCTGTAGTATCTTTCGACGCCCCGCTGGAAGACTGTCCGTGGCATGTGCTGCGGCCCTGTCACCGCTTTGGGTGGCTCCTTGCACCTTCAACGGTCCCCTCCCTGTGTGCGTGGCCTCTGCATTGTGATGTGACCCGGAGGGGTCGGGGTTGAACCTCGTGCCACGCATGCGGATGTCTCACCCACGCCTCCACGACGTAAACTGTGTCCACAATACAAACAAAAACATTGCAGCACGAAACCGATACTGCGGTCCAATGGGTTACGGCGGCAACCCGGGCCACTGCAGGGTCCATGAAAACTACAGCGAGTACCAGCGCAGGTGAGGGGGTGGGGCGAGGCGGCACGACGCGGCGCGGACTTGACCTGACGCGAAGTGACGAGACGTAAACTGGCGGGAGGTGATGCGGCGCGACATGCAGTGCCGTGCCCTGCCATACTGCGCTGTGCTGTGCTGTGCTGTGCTGTGATGGAAGCCGCGATGGGACGGGCCGGGCCGGGCCGGGCCGGGCCGGGCCGTGAGGACTTCGACCATGCGGTAAACGGTGGATGCGAAGGACTCCACAGACGACTCTGCAACGGTCTGCTTCACGTTCGAGGACGGCGGCGCGGCGGCATCACCTGCCAGAAACTAGCCAGTCCAACGGCTGCGACTCCTTGGCGATAGATGACAACCAAAGCCACGGGGGGGGGCAACTACAATCGGTCCTGATGCGACCCAACCCCCAGCTATTTGTCAAAACTTGCGGGGGGTCGGCGGGAGGGTGGGGGGCATTGGCAGCTCAGCCGGTGGGGGGGGTCCCAAGGGCGGGGGGGCTGCGCGCGACCCACTACTACCACATGCATACCTCAAGGGGATGTGTGTGTCTAGGGGCAATGGGGGTATAGAGGTATGTATGCGATAATAGCGATTTCTCGGCTTTGCCGGGAAGAAAGTCTTAAGGGTCTTAAGGACTAAAGGCATAGTACCCCCTTCAACGAAGCATGGGACAAAAAAATTGCCACCGTTGGCGCCATGGCCCCTGCACCGCTATCTTTCATAACTCGGGGGGGGGGGTCGCACAAGGACCGGGCCCGGCCGCCCCCCCCGTGACCAAGGCATCACAACGAAGGGACAGGCCAACAAGAATGGGACCCCGATGACAGTCCCGAGAACCCGCCAAAAGTTTCACCTCCGTCCAATGAAACCGACGGTGTGGCAGGTCAGCGTGGCCAACCAGCAAACCCCATGTGCTCCGGACACCGAGTCGCCCCCGAGCCACCCCGATCCCGATCCGCTCTCGCCTCAAGAGTCAGGGGCACACCGAGTACACGTCCGTGGAAGGCGCTGGAGGCGTCGGCAAGATCTCTGGCTGACTGAAGAAGCCCCGCATGCGGTTGGTGGGCTTCCAGGTGGCAGTAATGAGGGGTCTGCTAACGGAACTCAGCACCTGCGCCAGTGGAAAGGGCCTTGAGGCAACTCCCGGTTTGCAGTTTGGACACCTCCGAGGGCACATTCAATCCGGCGTTGCCGCAACAGCAGCGGCAGCCGCACAAGCCGCACCGGCACAATCCGTCGCCACTGCTGTCACTTGGGCTACCACAACCAGAAGCGGCAGCAGCAACTCCAGCAGCAGCGGCAGCCGAGCAGTACACACAAAGGCTGTCCGGGGGCTGCGTGCTACCACCGAGATAGCAGCCCTAGCAGTGCTGGCAGCAGCAGGCAGGGGCAGCAGTGATTCGCAGCTGGTCGCACCCACGGGGGGGGGACGTCTCCTCGCTTCTGTACGCGACTCCCCCCCCCCTCAGTAGAAGTGGGCCGAAGGCCCTTAGGGGGGGGGGGGGGGTAACCCCTGCATTCTCGGGGGTCCCCAGCAAAGGGGACAAATTTTTCGGGCGCCTTCAGCGCGACCCTGCGTATGGCTGGCAGCTATTGACCCTTGGTAACTAAGTGGGCCCGGAGGGCAGGGGGGGGGGGCGGAGTCGCGTACCCGGACCGAGGAGACGTGCCCCCCGTGGTCGGACCTAATTAGACCATCACATTTTCACATGCCACTCAATGCGAAGCACGGCATGGGTTTGTTTGGGACCAAATTCTTGGCACAATTCTGACAGTTGTCTGGAAAGGCTATGTAACCCCCGCCGTCCCGGGGTCCCCACATCGAACACGTGGAAAACGCAGCGTACGGACCTGTTTCTGTTTCTTTGGGGTGTGACCGCCACCAACGGGGGCATGCGGTTCCTTCAGCACGTTCGTCGAAACATCTGCAAAAACATACCAATGGCCAATCACCAAGTCAATACCCCCGGGGGAGCAGTGACCAGGTGCTACATCGAGGATGGCAGCGCGAGACAGAAAGAGCCACCAATCGCTAAGAGCGCGCGGCGCACCGCGTGCTGGCGGCGGTGCACGTCACTCCGAAACGGGAGGGCCTCGTCCTTGGGGCAGCACAGCAGGGCCCACGGCACACCTGCCTCGGGGGAGTCCGGCGGTGCCCCCGACGCTTTGTCCGTGTCCGCCTTGGGCTCCTTCTTCGCTGAGCGCGGGGGAGAAGAGATGGCGGTGGCATGCCTTCGAAAGGGGAGCGCTCCACGGCGCGTTTGGAAGTGACAGCACAACACAGTGCCAAGCGGATGGCGCCGCGAGCAAAAGCGCGCGGGTTTGGTGGCCCACCGACGGTTTGCCGACGGTTGACCGGGTTGGCCCCCATCGACGGAGCGGCTGCAATCGGGCGCCGGCACGGGAGTAAAGCGAGGTTTGTGGTTGCGGGCCCACCGGTGGCGGTTGTAGGCCCAACCGGCGGCGGTTGTAGGCCCAAGCGGCGGCGGTTGTAGGCCCAACCGGCGGCGGTTGTAGGCCCAAGCGGCGGCGGTTGTAGGCCCAAGCGGCGGCGGTCGTGGGCCCACCGGCGGCGGTTGGATCGCTTTTGACACGACTCGCCTGTGTCACGAAGCCAGCGACGATGCTGCCGTGGACAGTGGCACAGGGACACACCTTTGGAGGTCCGGAGTCGACTCATGCCGCGCCACTTCTCGAGGGACGTGTACATGTGCATGGCCATCATCCCCATGATTTGCGTGGCGTCCTCGCCTTGATACGCCGCGAGGGTCAGGGTGCGCCTGTGGAGCACCCACGGGCGCGGCAGGGGTGGGGGCAGTGGAAGGACCGACCAAGGCAGCACCACACGACGCTGAGGGTGGGGTGCAGATGCCAGGTCAACTCCGGGTGCCTGCAACTCGAGGTGTGGGCAGGGGTGTCCGGGGGGGGGGCGTTCAGGGGGGGGGGGGGTCGTTCGAGGCCCTTTTCGAGACCCCCGCCCTTGGGATGGCTCCCGTGATGGGAGCCCCGGACGAGCCTGCAGCATGACACGCTGATAATTTTGACGCATATATCAGGGGGGGAATTTGCTTAAAAACGTTTTTGCCTGATTCTGAGCCAACAATGTAAGGGCTCTGCCACGGGAGCCCCTTTCCCTACTACACCCGGGTAAGGGGGCACGAACGACCCCCCCTCCGCAAAACTTTTCCCACCTCCCCTGTCCTGCACACAAAAAGGCCATTGAGGGTTCCTCTGAGCCATTCAGGGTCCTCTAGGCCATTGAGGATTCCTCTAGGCCATTGAGGCAGGGCTTGCATCAACACTCATCAACAAGGATTTTGGCCGCTTGACGGGCAGGTCAATGAAAAATTTTTTTTCGTTTTTTTGTGTTTTTTGCTTTTAATGTTTCATTTTACACATACCATTGGCAAAAGCCTTTCAAGGGTATTTGACCAAGGATGGGGGAGGGCTTGACGCCATCTTGGAGGTTTTGCACGCACTATTGGTACCTCTTGGGTACAAAAATAAGAGGCTATCAATTGCTCCATGCTATTTGTTGGTTCTATTTTTTTGTGGCAACTTTATGGGGAAAGCTAGTTTATTGCTGTATGTCGTGTGACCAGTGTTATTCTTTCCTTCTCGGTCATTGCTGGTTTCACGGACGTCACTGGTCGATTCGGGAGACATCTGGATGGGTGCTGCTCGTAGTTTTCTGCACACACCATTGCCGATGCTTTTATACACTCCAATTCAGTTTTGGTACTACTCTTGGACCATGGAACGGTGTTGTTGTTTTTGTGGAGAGTTCATTCCCCTCTCCTGTTTATTTTTGGACGGTCTTTTGGGGGCCACTGTTTATTTTCTTGGCACAGCCTGATCGATGTTCCGACATGATGCATGCTTTTTGGTGGTTGGTGTTTAGTTTCTGCACATACCACACCTCTGGGATTCCTCTCGGCCCCTGAGGATTCCTCTAAGCCATTGAGCATTCCTCTAGGCCAATGAGGATACCTCCAGGCCATTGGCGGTTACAAGTGGGGATATAGAACACAATGGAGTTTACATTTGTGAACTTCAATACAATCATGCTCTTCATTCAATGCAAATTGTCATGCAGCTCAAATGATGCTACCCGTGAATATATGGGGCATCCTTTGATGGCAACTACGTACGTACTGGGCTGTGCCATCGCGGTAGCTTTCAGCTTGCTCTCATGTGGCGTTTGCTGTTGCCTGCCCTTTTGGTTTTTGGCTTCAGCCACAAATTTGGCCCTGTCTGCTCAGGTCGCCGCAGTCCTTCGGCCCAATCATTCCAAAAAAAATTGCAGACCGACTGGACGTGGCGTGGTCACCACTTTCTTGCCCTTGTTGTGGTGTGGTGAACATGTTGGTGGTGCTGTTGAGGATGCTGGAGGCGGACTGGGTGGAGGAGGACTAGGCGAGGGGGACCGTTGTGGCGGTGATGGAGCTGAAGGGACGGGCAACAAGTGGCTGGACAGCAACCAACATCCCCGAAACACCATCCCCATCCCCAAATCACAGAACCAACTATGGTTTGCATGGACAGCTAGAAAACAGAACCGCCAAATTCCGTGGTGTTAAACATTGCTGAAACAACACCTCGTGTTGTTCTACTGAGGGCGCTGGTCTTGCACGGGTGGGGGGTCGGGGTTGCCGAGTGGTGGTGTGATCAATCTTTGGAAGGCCCGCAGCATTAGGAGCGCGGGGTGCCGCAGGCGACCCTACGATGTAGACCAAGAGAACAGTTCGTCTCAAATCCCGGGTCCCAACCGAATCCACCCCCACATCCTCCGGAAACACCTCGCCCGCATTCCGCGTCCACCCTGGACCACCCACTGATGGAGGGCATTTCTCGCGTCGCGGTGCACACCGCAGGCGCAGGGGAGCCATGCCTGTGCAGGATGGCGTGGTGGTGGAAGGACAGCTCCACGTTCATGGTCGAGAACTCATCCTCAAAATCGAGGGATGTGATGTTGTTGCCCACATCGAATGCGTTGGCGAACGATTCAAAGAGCGCCTGTGGGCACACGGTGCCGGGGGGCGAGTGCATGCGGATGCCGGTCCACAGCGGGGGTTAGCGTCGTGGCCGTTTCCGGTGCACCGTCAGGGGTTTGGCACGAACTCCCCCTCGCGTATACCCCTCCATACCTCCTCTTCCCAAGCCTCTGCCCCACTCTCCCCCCCCCCTTGTGTTGGATTTCTTATGGGGCCCCGGACAGTCAGCCGCTCTTCCCTTCGCAGAGTTCGTCCGGTCATCGCCGTCTGCTCGGCCGTCGTGCCGGGGCGTGTTGCTGTGTGTGCGCGGGGCCCAGTACTCGGTCTGCTGCGGCTGTGCCTGGTGCTGCAGGGGCCGTCCACCATTTTTCGTTACACAGGGCCTTGGACAGTCACCCGTTCTTCGTCATGTTGACGCGTTTTGCGTCATTCGCGGGTGAGCGGGCCCCAATAATTGGTCCGCTGGGGCTGCGGTTGGTGCTGCGCGGGTCTTTTCTTCGCAAGTAGGGCCCAGACACCGAGTCCCTAATCTCGCGCTGCGAGCCACCCCTTCGGTCTGGGGTTCGCCACTCCGCTGCTGGCCCGCCACCTTCCAATGCGCCCCCTCCCCCATAACCCCCTCCATACATCCCCTCGGAGATATGGGTGGGTGGGGGGCGAACCTTACCGTACAGGAAATGGACGCTGTTGGGGGCAGTGTCTGCTGCGAATGTGAGCAGTGCGTTGGAATTCTGGGGAAAACGAGCTGGGGTGCGACACTCTTTGCGTCCCGACGTCCTCTTGCAAGCGTATGGGATCACGGAAAGGTTCGCCCGAGACAACTCGGAAGGGCAACACTTCGCCAGGCGAGACTTCCGCCACCATTGGTATTCCCAACACTGCGAAACCCATACACACCCAAGGCGAGCCCCGATGTGTGCGCGTGCGCACACGCGTGCGCGTGCCTAACTACCGCCTGTGCACGACACTGCGATGGGTGATGCGGGCCCTCAACCCAGTCACGGATTTCCAGATTTTGTCATCCACTCATTCTGAAAGGCCTTTCGGCCACGGTGGGGGGGCAGTCAACCAACGGCAGCCAGGCCGATCCTGTTGGGGATGCATCGTGTCAAACTGGAACGAGCAGGGAAAGAAGGCCCCGTCCCACGGCAGTGAGCGGTCCCCTGGACCCTGCCCATGTGCCAAGCACCATGCCTATGCCCCTTGCCAACCGGCCCCCCAGCCCAAGTCGCTGACAGACGGTGCAAGGAAGGCAGAGAGGATCCGGCAGACCGTGGTGTTGGTGGAATCGCGTTCCTGTGCAACGAGCTGCCGGTAGCGGAACGACGCAGCCCATACGTTTTTGCCGTCCGTAGCGGACAACAGGAAGGTGTGAGGGGTGCGGCTGTTGAGGCCTGCGACGTGGGATGGGCGCGGAGGTGATATGTGGTGTGCACGGCACCGACATGGTCAATGATCCACTGATACATACTGATACACACTGACACACACTGACACGCACCGATACACATTGACATTCACTGATACACTGATACACAGGAGGTGGAGGAGGAGGAGGAGGGGGAGGAGGAGGAGGAGATGCGGCCGATCCTCGCTACAGCTCGACATCCCCATGGTGCCGACGGCCCACCAGCAGAATAGCCGGTGCCGGTGCTCCTCAAGCCGAGCACTCATGATCTCCTCTGCCTGTGGAGCCCAGTTCCCACATAGGTGCTCTCCCGGCTCCACTCTGGCTCCACAAATGCTTTTGTGGCATTGACACACACTGATACAAGATACACTGATACCCGTAATCTAGTGGTGGCAGGTGGTGACATCCATGTCGTTGACGGTACCTGCGGTTGACGTTGCCCAAACACGCCACATTTAGGAGTTGTGGGGCAGGAGTCGCCAAAGGGGTGCTGTTTTCTCTTTCACTTCTTCCCTCAGACCATGTCGGGGTAGAACGGTGTAAGGCAGTGCCAAAGTCACAAGTTGAGGGATTGTGGTTCCAAAAAGTGTCAAAAATGGTCAGCCGTTTCAAGGTTACAGAATGCTTTTCAGTTAAGATTCGACTTTTGCTTACATTGCTGCATTGTGTGCGAGCGTGCGTGTGTGCGCATGGAGGCATTGTTTGTGCCACTTGGAGACTTCCTAGCACCGCAACCACAGGATCTTGGTCCTTGGTAGGGCCCACACAGTTGCCTGCATTGGTGGCTCATCAGCCGATCATAGGGTATGCCGGTGGGGGGGGGGGGGGCGGATACACAAACCGAGTTAGAAACCTAGTTTATTGCAGACCATTGAGGATAACTAAGAAACCCCTAAACCTCCCCGCCCCCTTCCTCTTTAAACCCCTTGATCCCCCTCCATGTGCCCCCCCCCCCCCCTGAAAGGGGCCTTTTGGCTCAATCTCATCCCCACCACCACTTCCTGCATGGTGGGATGGAAGCATGTGAAATGAGGTTCCATCCATACCACGTTCTAGGGGAGAGCTCAATTGACCGGGACCATCAACCAGCCATGGAGAGGTTCGTGTCAGGCAGTGCCAAAGTCATAAGTTGCCTGCATTGGTGGCTCATCCGCCGATCATAGGGTATGCCGGGGGGGGGGGGGGGGTTACACAAACCGAGTTAGAAACCTAATTTATTGCAGACCATTGAGGATAACTAAGAAACGGTGCATGCTGATCTTTTGACGCCATTGCTCCATCAATGTGAAGACTACGGCCCTGGCTCAACGTGCAAAAGCGCAAATGGGAATCTCACCCCTCTACTGTGGTTAAGGAGGAGGGGCGTTCCTCTCATGCATTTGAGGCTGCATCGGCCTGCTTAGGTACAACAGTTGCCCGAGTGGTCCCGGTTCTGGGCACCATTCCCCACGGTTTCCAGGACCCATTTCGGACGGTGCACTACAATTGTTCGTGCCCGACCCTGATGCTGTTCCATCCATACCAGAGAGCGCAAACCTGAGTTGCACCATTGGCTATCCCCCCACCTTGAGGCACACTTGTGGACCGTAGAAAGTGTTCTCATAGGGTTGGTGATCTGTGGTCCATGGATCAAGGGCAGTTTGGACCCCGTTAGATCACGAATCCGTGGAATGCTCCTCCTATACTAGGGACTGCAGCAGTTGATATTGGGAAAATGGAAAGGCCACCCATTACGAACTTGCTTTACACTCAACTGTTCTGCAACAATGTTGCTCGGTTCCATGGAACTTGCTACCCACACCTCGCCACCCCCATTCATTTTCAACTCCCAAATTGTCTTCCGGTCAATTGAGCTCTCCCCTAGAACGTGGTATGGATGGAGCCTTATTTCACATGCTTCCATCCCACCATGCCGGAAGTGGTGGTGGGGATGGAATTGAGCTAAAAGGCCCCTTTCGGGTTGGGGTGGGGCCCGGGGGGGGACATGGAGGGGGATCAAGGGGTTTAAAGAGGAAGGGGGCGGGGAGGCGTAGGGGCAAGGCAACCATTTTGGATTGGGAGGTCGTGGGGTGCAGGGGGTCTATTGCTTTAGCATATTGCACTAGTCATGGGGCAAAGCACACCGACTACGATTCCCTTGGTCTTGGTGAAGGCATGTGTTGACTGCAAAGCCGCTGCCGTCCGAGCAGCCATGGCGACAGGTACAAACCAGAGGTCTCTAGCGAGAAATGCACGTTCGGTTTCGGGACGCACACTAGCCATCAAATCGGGCAAGAGGAAAGCTGACCGCTCGATGCTCTCTCCGCACCCTATCTATGGCTATGAGTCCATCTTAAGGAGCTGCCTCTCAAGAAAGGATGGTACAATGAAAGAGCCAAATCTCAACCGCACACAATGCTGTCTAACAAACCCCATCCCACAAAAAGCAAAGCGTTCTCACAACTACTCCAACAGGCAAACAAGCACCAACTCCTCAGCCAAAATCAATTGAACATGGTAGGGTCTGAAATAGGGTGCATGCACTGCATTCATTGCATTAATGTCTACACACATGCTTTAGTATACACACACATGTGGAAATTTTCTGTGTATGCTGCTTCACCTATTTCTCCCCATCCCTTTCGTGGTGTTGCCAAAAACTGTTAGTACCATTTTCTGATAGGAGCAGACTATGCACGGCACAAGCACCTGTTATGAGTTGGGGAGCTTAAAAAATGATCCCACAGGGGCATGCACACAGCTCAGCACCCTATCCCTCCCCCTGGCCCCCTAACTGCCCTCCCATACAGCAGCAGGGGTCATTTCTGACTGGGCCAGTGCACAAGTACAGGTGTTTGCACCGGGCTCAGTCCATTCCTAGGACACCAGGCGCACGCATACACACAGTTACTCCTACCCACGCGCTGCACCCACACACGCTGGGTCGTCCTGTGCATATATACACTTCATGTCGGCATGGCTCCACGGAACTCCTTACCTTCGTTAAACCATCTGTCTATGTCAGTGAAAGGGATGCAGTCCACCAGTTTCAGTTCCTGGAGGAACCCTTTCACTGAATTCTTCCACCAGTCTGGGGGATACCTGTGCCATCCTGCCCCCCACACCAGTGATCTCACATTCATCCTGAATCCTTCCAGATTACAAAAATAGAGGAGGCTCTTGTGCAACAGTGAGGGGAAAGTGGACGTCAGGACTTGCTTGGCGTTGGGGGAGGACACAGGCAGCCACCTCTGCCATTCAAAGTCGTGTCTCAGTGGCTCCTGTAGGTTAGGAACAATACCTTTTCGTCTCAGGAATACGTCCTCACCTGGCACAAACTCGCACTCGCACAGCTGTGCAATGTCACCGTGGTTTTCCCATTTTAGGCCTATTTGGTACATAGCCTTTAGGAAGCATTCAAGGGCTTTGAAAAGCCTCGGCTTTATTGCCTCTGGCACATGAATCGCTGCCATGGGCACGTTATCTATATAAAATTGACGATGAAATCTACCTCAAGTTCGTTGTACTTCGACTGGTGGGGGTCTTGTTTTCCGGCAAGAACGACGAATACAACACGGCGCTAGCACAGAAGAGAAGACCACACACCTCGCAAGCAACACACAAGGAATGGGTGTAGGCGTGTGATGGTTGGGGCAATAGATTTCGTGAATGACAAAATCAGCCGGCGTGAACTGACTGAAGAAATTCGTCAGGAGCCGCTTATCCCTCCTTGGGGAGAACCTCAGGATCGACTCAGTGCGTCCCAGCGCAGCCCCATCCCACGGTGTGGAGTATATAAACGGAATTTCCCACCCATCAATGTGCACCCAAGCCACGAGTTGCTCGCTGGGGGCCCAGAAACCTGAAGCTGGGCAGGTGTGGCCATGCAGAGGGGACCTGTCTGGCGCCTGCTGCCTGTCTCTGTGCGCCCAGATCCCACTGAAACGAACAAAGTCTCCCTGCCCACTCAGTGGGGTAAACTGCCCCGGCCCCGGTACAACGCACACTGCACCTACTGCTGTCGCGTCAAGCGCCTCTTGCCACTCCTGCTGAAAAGTTTCTGTCTGTTCTGAGAGAGACATGTGTTCACGCCACATTGCCCAGAGCTCAGATTTTGGTGCTGACAGGCCAATGGGTACTCCTGAGCTTCCTTGTTCTAAGATTAGTGGCCCTAGTGTGAAAATGGTGTTCATGTACAACTCCCAGTTGACATATTGCAGTACAAAGGAGACAGGGATGTTCCAGAACATATCCTCAGAACCCTTACCCAGCCTGTCCAGGATTTTGTCTCCACCACGATGTATGGCAAAAAAAGACACAGGTCGTTTACGCTGTTCACCCAGGTGTTTGACAGCCCAATTGAAGGACTCCAACACCTGTACTTTGGGGATCTCCCAATACATATCCTGCATATCCTGCTCACATACATGGACCGCGGACGTTTGGGAGGATAACCTGATGCAGGCCTGAGAAAAGTCGCGGGTCCCAAGCATAAGTGGGAACCCCAGCGTCGTACACTCAAGGTACAGGGCCTTCACTAGAAGCTGGAGGCATCTCCCTATGACCCGAGCATACCTCTTCAATGGCACGTTGCAGAAGGCAATAACTTCGCGCCATTTAATAAGGGGGTGCACACCTGTCTCAATTGACTTCCATTTCAGCATGGAAAAGAGTGTGGGGGCACACAGGGGTGGGGTCAGGTGTACAGTGACACCGTCAGGGTCAAGCAGGGTCGCAAAAAACTGCTCTGCTGAGCTCTCCAGGAGTAGGTCTGGGTGTCCCAGGTTTAGCGAACATGCCTGTGCCAGGACCCCTTCTTGGCGTGCACGGCCAACAATCTCTTTGACAGCCAGCACCTTGGCCCTCTTCACTGATGAGCCCCAACCCCACACCTTAAATTTGGGCCCTAGGATCACATCAAGCAGGAGGTGTGTGTCCATCATTTTCCGGCACACGCCACTGAGGACATGCAGTCTCTTGTCGAAGACACCACAAATGAACCCCGCACCGTGCACCTGCTTAGCCAGCCGCTGCACCGTGCCATACCACCATGGAAAATGAAACAATACAGTGCGAGTCCTCTTCTTGTGGGAGCAAGCAAAAAGCGAGACAAAGGCAAACACTGCTCACTGGACCATAGGCGAAAAAAAATAGACACTCAGAAAGACCTTTGGACTCACCGCATTTCGAGCAAAACAACTACTCCAACAGGCAAACAAGCACCAACTCCTCAGCCAAAAGGCAAATGTTCATTAACATCGCCCATTTGGACCCCCATGAGCGGTAGTCGGTTGGAATGTTGCACATGCAGTTGTGTGTTCGATTTTTCCAAAGGTGGAGTAATTAACCAACGTTCTACCATGTGCCATGTGATGGCCCTTCGAGCGTGTGCGAATGGGAGGTGACAAACCTAATTCACCAACACAACAAGACGAGCAACAAGACATGTGAGGCGAAACTTGAGACATCATAGATAAAGGGGACTACGAAAGCACACGTTGGCGGGTAGCTTCTCTTGCTTTGTCTTGCCCTTGGTTTGATGTGTTGGGCGCGTTGTGGTCTTTCCATGTGGTCCAAGCGTGAGGGACACGAGTGGCGATTGGCCATTTCACGCTCATCTAGCTTCGTAGCCTGTGGTCCATTGAAGAGTTTTCACTTGTATTTGCCAACCAGTTCCACGATGCCCATTGTACAATTGCACCAAACGTAGGATGTACAACGTGCCGTGCATGCACGATGCGTGTGTGGGTGACCTGGCCTTCTAAAGGGGTCACTGAGCGGCTTCGACGGTGAGTGTGGGGGTTAAAAACGGCGTTTGTTTTGTGGCCATAAAAAGATCACAATAGCTTAAAAAAGTAACTCTCTGATCAAGGTATCTACCCGAGATGCATGATAGCCTCATTGGGCTTTCACCATGTTCAACACAATTCAAAGCAACAATAGAGCAAAGGCTCAACAGTGTTAACAACACATAATCTGCAGACAGTAAATGGGTCTCGACTTTCGCCTATACTTTAGCATTGCAAGCAAGAGAAACATGGGTGCACAGTGTGCCTATGTGTGATGTGCCCTCCCTCTACCCTCCCATGGATTTGCCTTGGGCATACCAGTGCTTCACCTGTTCGCTTATGAGTAGCTACAAAACAACAAAAGGTGTGCATGCTATTCATTTCATGGTATGGCACTACATAGTGATACGTCCACGACGAACGCAAACAGCTCTTCAATGGAATTCCACAGCGCTACAAGTGAGACCAAGCAAGGCAAACCAAATGGGATAGAAAGCAATGGATAAGCCGAAGCGCATTGCGTGGTGAATGGATGTTGATTTTCTTGATGCCTATATTCATGATAAGCAATTTCACCCACACACACATCATTCCTCCTATTCCCTCAAGCAAATCAAAAAAGGGAAGGGGAGGGAAGGGAGCGGAGCACCAAGATGGAACCCGAGTGCGGCTTGAGCGAATTGTGCCGGTCACTCCCCGCGATTGATTGGTGGGTACTTTACGGGAGGGACGGTATTTCTTGTGGCGTAACGCAAATATGAAGGTTAAAATGGGGTCCCCCCATTCGTGTCCCCCCCTCTCTGCCATGCAGGCATTCGTGTTCCCCCCTCTCTGCCATGCAGGCATTCGTGTCCCCCCCTCTCTGCCATGCAGGCATTCAGGCATTCGTGTCCCGTCCCCCCCTCTCTGCCATGCAGGCATTCGTGTCCCCCCCTCTCTGCCATGCAGGCATTCGTGTTCCCCCCTCTCTGCCATGCAGGCATTCGTGTCCCCCCCTCTCTGCCATGCAGGCATTCGTGTCCCCCACTCTCTGCCATGCAGGCATTCGTGTTCCCCCCTCTCTGCCATGCAGGCATTCGTGTTCCCCCCTCTCTGCCATGCAGGCATTCGTGTTCCCCCCTCTCTGCCATGCAGGCATTCGTGTCCCCCCCTCTCTGCCATGCAGGCATTCGTGTCCCCCCCTCTCTGCCATGCAGGCATTCGTGTTCCCCCCTCTCTGCCATGCAGGCATTCGTGTCCCCCCCTCTCTGCCATGCAGGCATTCGTGTCCCCCCCTCTCTGCCATGCAGGCATTCGTGTCCCCCCCTCTTTGCCATGCAGGCATTCGTGTCCCCCCCTCTCTGCCATGCAGGCATTCGTGTTCCCCCCTCTCTGCCATGCAGGCATTCGTGTCCCCCCCTCTCTGCCATGCAGGCATTCGTGTTCCCCCCTCTCTGCCATGCAGGCATTCGTGTTCCCCCCTCTCTGCCATGCAGGCATTCGTGTTCCCCCCTCTCTGCCATGCAGGCATTCGTGTCCCCCCCTCTCTGCCATGCAGGCATTCGTGTTCCCCCCTCTCTGCCATGCAGGCATTCGTGTCCCCCCCTCTCTGCCATGCAGGCATTCGTGTCCCCCCCTCTCTGCCATGCAGGCATTCGTGTTCCCCCCTCTCTGCCATGCAGGCATTCGTGTCCCCCCCTCTCTGCCATGCAGGCATTCGTGTTCCCCCCTCTCTGCCATGCAGGCATTCGTGTCCCCCCCTCTCTGCCATGCAGGCATTCGTGTTCCCCCCTCTCTGCCATGCAGGCATTCGTGTTCCCCCCTCTCTGCCATGCAGGCATTCGTGTCCCCCCGTCTCTGCCATGCAGGCATTCGTGTCCCCCACTCTCTGCCATGCAGGCATTCGTGTTCCCCCCGCTCTGCCATGCAGGCATTCGTTTCCCCCCCTCTCTGCCATGCAGGCATTCGTGTCCCCCCCTCTCTGCCATGCAGGCATTCGTATTCCCCCCTCTCTGCCATGCAGGCATTCGTGTTCCCCCCTCTCTGCCATGCAGGCATTCGGGTTCCCCCCTCTCTGCCATGCAGGCATTCGTGTCCCCCCCTCTCTGCCATGCAGGCATTCAGGCATTCGTGTCCCCCCCTCTCTGCCATGCAGGCATTCGTGTCCCCCCCTCTCTGCCATGCAGGCATTCGTGTTCCCCCCTCTCTGCCATGCAGGCATTCGTGTCCCGTCCCCCCCTCTCTGCCATGCAGGCATTCGTGTTCCCCCCTCTCTGCCATGCAGGCATTCGTGTCCCCCCCTCTCTGCCATGCAGGCATTCGTGTCCCCCCCTCTCTGCCATGCAGGCATTCGTGTCCCCCGCTCTCTGCCATGCAGGCATTCGTGTCCCCCCCTCTCTGCCATGCAGGCATTCGTGTTCCCCCCTCTCTGCCATGCAGGCATTCGTGTCCCCCCCTCTCTGCCATGCAGGCATTCGTGTCCCCCCCTCTCTGCCATGCAGGCATTCGTGTCCCCCCCTCTCTGCCATGCAGGCATTCGTGTCCCCCCCTCTCTGCCATGCAGGCATTCGTGTCCCCCCCTCTCTGCCATGCAGGCATTCGTGTCCCCCCCTCTCTGCCATGCAGGCATTCGTGTCCCCCCCTCTCTGCCATGCAGGCATTCGTGTCCCCCCCTCTCTGCCATGCAGGCATTCGTGTTCCCCCCTCTCTGCCATGCAGGCATTCGTGTCCCCCCCTCTCTGCCATGCAGGCATTCGTGTCCCCCCCTCTCTGCCATGCAGGCATTCGTGTCCCCCCCTCTCTGCCATGCAGGCATTCGTGTCCCCCCCTCTCTGCCATGCAGGCATTCGTGTCCCCCCCTCTCTGCCATGCAGGCATTCGTGTCCCCCCTCTCTGCCATGCAGGCATTCGTGTTCCTCCCTCTCTGCCATGCAGGCATTCAGGCATTCGTGTCCCGTCCCCCCCTCTCTGCCATGCAGGCATTCGTATCCCTCATCCCAGGCAGGCACGGGCCCAATGCAAACGGGTCATTCGGGGTCGGCGAGCCACGGCCAAAACCAGCCAAAGACCCAGTGAGTCTAAGAGGCAACGGCCGGTCACAGTGTATTAGGCTTAGGCTCATTGGCATAAGGGGGAATGTTTGCCCGGCGCATGCCCGGCGCACTACCTTTGGATCCTACTCTAGCCCCAGGTTTATCCTCACCTTGGGAAGTCTCCCAAGTAGACCGCACTAGACCGTAAACCTTCTCTGCAAGGCACGTTGCATGAGCCGAGATATGAGAATTCAACAACACAAAATGTTACTCCCACCACTTCCAACCACCACCCTTGCCATCATCATAAACTGGATGCAAAGGATGGGCCACATGCTTAGACACGGCGCAGGGGAATGTTTGCCCGGCACACGCCCAGCGCAGGGGAATGTTTGCCCGGCACACGCCCGGCGCAGGGGAATGTTTGCCCGGCACACGCCCAGCGCAGGGGAATGTTTGCCCGGCACACGCCCAGCGCAGGGGAATGTTTGCCCGGCGCGCGCCCGGCACATGCCCGGCGCACTACCTTTGTATTAAGTATTTGATCTCTAGCCCCAGGTCCATCCTCCCCCAGGGAGGTCCCCCACGTGGACCGCACTATACCGCAAACCTTCCGTGCAAAGCACGTTGCATGAGCCGAAATATGAGAATTCAACAACACAAAATGTCACCCCCACCACTTCCAACCGCCACCCTTGCCTCGGTTTCCAGGATCTCATGTGTCTGTTCAAAGTTTCGAGAACGTTCTTCCTGCGGCACCCGGTGCCCCTGCGGCGGGCAGTTTGGGGAAGTGTGCCAGAGCAAAAAATTACCGTTGTACAAACGTATGAGGGATTCTGATGTCATCCGTGGGACCCCGCTCAATCCCATTGAACCCTCTACAGCCCAGCCCCACCCCCCCTGCAACGTCATAAACTGGGTGCAAAGGATGGGCCAGATGCTTAGACACGGCGAGAAGGCACTCCAGATTGTTTGGTGAGGGGGGGGGGGGGAAAGAACCGGCACCGGTGGGGAATGGTAAAAAAAAGATGCCCAGCGCGCTGACACTCCCCGTAAACATGGGTTTTCATGTCCCGGACGGTGTGGGTGGCAACACGAGCGGGGCACACCATCAACACGCAAGACGACACCACTCAGGCCAACATACCGGCAGATACTCCCCGAGGAAGTCCACCTGGGCCTCCGTGAAATTCCCAGTCAGAACTTGGTACACACTGAAGATGTCCTCCAATTGAGACAACGTGTCTTCACTGGCCGAGAAGATGAGGCCCCCCACGACGGAGTACACGACGATCAGCGCCAGGCTCTGCAGGCAGCGCACGGGCAGCAGGTAGCGCCGGTACAGGGCGCGCACGGGCGACCGCCGGCCCTGGGTCGCGTGGCGCATCGTGAACGGCGGGTGGTCGTGCACGACGCTCCGGCCGCACGTCTGCAGGACGTTCGACACGAGGCTGAGGAACAGGATCATGACCCCGAGGCCCAGCGTCACCCACACGAACCACCAGATCCGGCCCCCGTCCGTCTGCGGGGCGTAGTCCCCGTAGCCGACGGTGGTGAGGGTGATGAAGCAGAAGTAGACGCTCTCGCGGTACTCCCAGCCCTCGAGCGCGGTGAAGGCGCCGCTGCCGACCAGCACCCAGGCCACCGTCAGCACGGCGACGAGGAAGAGGATGCGCGGGCTCTCCAGCTGCAGCTTGACCCACCGCTTGTGGCACCAGCCGTCGAGGGCCCGCCGGAGCTGCGCCTCGCTCGTGAAGGCCTGGCGCTCGTGGTCCGCGTGCCGCATCAGGGCGCACGCGTCGAACCACGTGACGTCGCCCGCGCCGTCGGCCGCCAGCTCCCGCAGCACCCGGTCGACGTCCTTCAGGAACAGCGGGACCGGCGTCGCCCAGTCCTGGCGGCCGACGACCGCCTCGATCCGGAGGTCGGTGTCGGACCGCACGAAGTCGTGCCGCAGCAGCAGCGCGCGCGCGACCATCAGGCCGCCGAGCGCCAGCTCCATGATGGACCGCCCGCAGTTGAACATGAGCGTGCCGACGATGGGGAAGAGGCCGAGGCTCAGGCCGAAGGCGGCGAGCCGGCCCTGCCACGTCACGGGCACCAGGTCCCCGTAGCCGATGGTGGTGAGCATCGTCAGCGTGAAGTAGGCGCTGCCCAGCACGTCCCAGCGCACGGGGCTCTCGTCGTACGGCACCCCGAGCCCCAGCCCGGCCCGCAGCCCGTCCGCCTGCGCGGCCGTGAAGTTCAGGGCGTCGAACTCGGCCACGGCCGCGTCGACGAGCGCGCGGGCGGCGGCGTCCTCGAGGGCGATGAAGACGGGCCCCAGGGCGAAGCAGAGGCCGATCAGCGCCGCCGCGAAGGCGGTGACGGTCAGGAGCGGCACCGCGATGTCCCGCCACACGACCACAGCGAAGGGCACTTTGGGTCTGGGGGGGGTCGCGCGCTCTGGATCTTCATAGGGCCCGGGCGGCGGGGGTTGTGGGCCGGGGGCCTGGGCGCAGTGCCCGAGGGCCGTGGGGCCTGCCAGGCCCGTCCCTGGGGCCGCCTCCGCGGGCCCCGTGGGGTCCGGCAGGAGGTAGTTCGGGGGCCAGTGCTGCGGGTTCGCGGCCTTTGGGGCGGTGGAGGCCGGGGCATATCGGGGGGGCGGGCTCGGGTTGTGCATGCGGCGGGCGGATCATGGGAGGCACCGCCGATCCCACGCCCCCTGGGCAGCACAGACGCAACTCTGGAGACAAGGCAAAGGACACTCAACGGGCAGCAGCACGGGCGCGACTCGATGCCGAGGCACGGCCAGGCACGCGTTGGAGCGGAGGAGCGGGGGTGGTGGGGGGTTTGAAGGGAGGGGGGGGGGGCGCAAGCAGGTCTCAAAGCGCTCTACACATGCACGTCCTGGTATGCATATGCAGCAATGTCCGGCAGTTCCGCATGATCACAGGTATGATACACGTGTGCTACCATACGAGGGAGGGGGAGGGGGGGGGGGTGTTGACCCTCCTCCTTGCCAACAGGACTCCCAAACAGATCTGGCGCCAAAGGCGCCGGAGAATATTTTTGGCGTAACAAAAGCTCATACATGGTTGACCCTCCTCCTTGTCAACAAATGTCACAGTGCAAGGTAACCTTAAGCAATGAATTTGTGGCAAAGTCTGTGCGCACAACAAGACAGTGTCAATTCATGACAGTCCATTTTCATGGAGACATGCTATTCAATGAGAATAGCTGACTCACACCCGGAACATGACCCTGAGGAACACACAGCACATTGGCACCAAAGCGCCAAAAAAACTTTTGCAGGCGGCTTGGAAAGGGAGGAGGGGGGGGTCTGGACCCGGGGGGCGATCTCTTACAATTCTATTGCCCATCAGCAAGGCACCTCGAAGAGAGAGGGAGCACAGTCAATCAATCAGTCAGGTAGTCACGAAGTCAATGAGGAGCCCCCCACCCCCGTCCAAACATCCAAATAGCGTGAAAAACACAAAAAGAGGGTCCAAAACATGCTTTACATCGGATGTTTGATCATTGTGAATGGTTGGAATATCAACAAATGGGTTTTGGAAATTTCAATTTTTGAGCTGCAGAGGGTGGAAAACAGCATAAGCAGGTTGTGTGCCCCAGCCCCTTCGGAGCTGCCTCAACCCCCTCCAAACACCCAAATAGGGTGAAAAACTCTTAAAGAGGATCTAAAACATGCTTTACACAAGATATTTGATCATTGCGAATGGTCAAAATATAGAAAAGGATTGTAGCCCTATCATGAGTGAGAAGCTACCACCCGGAAAGCCTTGATGACCTATGGGGAAAAAATCCCAAGAAAGCACTTGAAACTTTCAACCAAAGATCTTGGAAATGATTCAAACATTTCCGACCTAGATTGTTGTCCTACAACTCAAAAAGGGTAGGTTTCTAAATAATCCTACGGGTCCGTAGTTGCTATTCCCAATTGAAAAACTGCTCTGCATGGTGACAAAAATTATTGATGACTCTAAAGTTTGGTCATCACAGAAACACGTCTAAGCGATACTCTTGATCCTCAAATTCCCACAAACAACGCACAAACAAGAAGAAAACAACTGTGGGAGAATGCAATGTACCTGACCGAATCCACTCGGTTCTGAAATTACTTCGACTCATGTACACTTATCAATCTTAGTGAGGTTTCGTCGGCTGATTACTTCTGCCATGTTTTGATTTCATTTGACTTTTTCGTTGATCTGGTCTCCACTTCATGGCCTACTCCACGTTTGTGAAACAAACAAGCAAAGACTGGGCGAAGGTGATGAGGTGGGGGCTGGGCACTTTCAATCCGAGTTTCATTTGATTTGAACGACTTGTAACGTACTTACTGTCCCAACTTGAGAACATGAAAACCATAAGGGCAAACACAATGAACATGTCAGGCGACGTCGTTCCAAGCATTTTAAAAATACAAAAACAAAGCCAAGACGTTCATACCATTGCATAGTACTCCCCTTGTGGGTTGCGACCTTGCCGGGAGAGGCAGCCCAAAATGCTAAAACGCAGCTTACCTCATCTCACTTCCTTTCTATCTACTCAAAATGTGTGCAGACTACTCCCTGCAACACTATCACACGCAAAGGGGGAGGTTCTAGAGTCCAGTGAGATGCTGTCTTGAAAACATCAATAGCCATGACTGCAACTCGGTGATACTGCCCAGAAGGGGGCAAGAAATTCGAGATCACAAACCCCCTGCCTCACCTTGGACGCTGCTTCCCGGACCTCAAGCAGGCGCACGCTAGACGTCGATTTGGGCTGCCTCCGTCGGCAAAAAAATCCTGCATCTGGCTCTGAGCAACTATTAAAACAGTTACAAGGGAACAGAAAAGTCGAAACATCCAAAGTTATCAAAAAAACAAAAGCAGCAAATCTCTGTCCTTGAGAATCTCTCCCCACATCTGAGCCTGCCACAGCTCTGAGTGGGGAGGCCGGTTCCACAAACTGCCAAAATGGCCAAAATCTCCGCTCATGAATTGTGTTGAGCATGTAGGCCTTGTGCGGTGGGCCCAATCCAAATGAAGAACAAACACTTCGTCTCACCTTGTGCCACCAACTTGATGGTATGGTATGGTATGGTATGGTATGGTATGGTACGGTATGGTATGGTATGGTACGGTACGGTACGGTACGGTACGGTACGGCACGGCACGGTACGGTACGGTACGGTACGGTACGGTACGGTACGGTACGGTACGGTACGGTACGGTATGGTATGGTATGGGGCAAAACACACATTTTGGGAGTGGCATGTTACATGAATTTCATATGACATGCATGCCACACTATGCAAATGCACGGGACTCAAGCGACCGAGAGGCGAACGCACACAAAACGAACCCTGTGTTTAGGCTTGGCTTTATGATGCCACTTTGATGGATGCCAAGGAAAAGAAGACTGCGACAGCTGAACCCCCTTACACCCGGCGTCAGTACAACACTGTCTTTTGGTGGAGATTTCAATCCGAGTCTGGGGTCTCAAATGGCCCATTCGAGGTCTGGTCAGTCTGGGGCACAAACGAAGACATCCGCATTGGGAATGCGCTGAACCGCTCATCACGAGCCATGGGCAGCGTCTGCTATGGAACGCATGGGACGCAGTTGCACTTCAGGGACGCGACTCCGGGGCAGACATGCCACCAGCGTCCGCCAGGTCACACGTGATCAGATGGGGCTGGCTCCTACTGGGTCTGACACAGAGACGCAGCTGGTTCCTACGGAGCAGATCTTACTGAGTGGCACATGGGACGGGGCTGAGTCCTAACGAAACTCAGTTCCCCTGCCGGACACTAGTGGCATGTCTGCTCCGGGGTGCTGCCTTGGGGAATACTGCAGGTGCCGGCAATGCTGTTGCACAAATCCATTACCGAGAATGGGAGGAGGAGGGAGTCAGGAAAGCAAACAGCAGCGGGCAGGGGTCAGTGGTCAGGCGTGACAAGTAAAAGAAGAGAGGGAAGGCATGCGAAACAAGAAAGATGGGGCTGCCGGTGGGGGGGCGTAAAGGGCTGTGCTTAAGGGGAGAGGGGTGTCTGGGACCCACAGGTTTGTGTACCAGAAATGGCCCCACCAGATCTTCCCAACGGTAAATTTCGCTTTTTCCCACGATGGTCACTTTGGTCTGGGGGGGGGGGGGGGTTGGCACAAGGCCTTGGTGGTTGGCTCTGGTAGCCTGTGGCGGCGCGTATTGGCCTCTCGCCCTTGAACCTTCTGCTATGACAAGCAGGCATCCGTACTACTGCGGGCATCCGCACTGCCGCGGGCATCCCCCTGCCTTGGGGGGGGGGGGGGGGAATCCAGAATGCAACTTCTGCCCATGGCGTCCTCCCCTGACGGCCTGATCAGTGCCCAGTATGCGGTCATTACGAAGACCCCCCAGGGGGGGAGGTGCTCACCACAACGAGCAACGTGAATGTCACACGGGGGGGGGGGGGGTGGCCCCACTCCTTGCGAGCGTACCTGCAACGCACGAATCCAAAAGATTTGACGCAAAAATCCTGACATCAAAAAGTGAGGGGGGGTGCGGAGGGAGTAGGTGGGTACTTCCGGGTGTACGTACTCGTTCGCCTTTTTGGGGAGGGAATCCCCCACTTGTGGAGATGTGGGCTGGGTGCCCACCCATTGGGTTGAGGGGATGGGCAGCCGGATGGGCTGCATAACCGCCGGGGATAATCATTTTCACTGCGTGAGAGCGGGGTAGTCGTCCCGCCACTCCCAAGCGCTGCTTCTGCCCCTTGGCATCCCTCCAATGCCGGCGCTGGCACGCCAGAGGTCGTGAGAGCGGCAACGGCATCTCCAGTGACGGTCGCACGCGCAGCTCCGCTTGTGTGTTTTTTTCAGTTTGCCGAACAAAACTGGTCGCGAATGAATCCGTTGCGGACATGATATCAATGCATGTCTCAGTGCCGCGTGTCGCCGCCGCCGCACGCAAAAGGCCGGGGGGGGGGGGGGTAGTGGGACATGCACAACCAACGTCAATCAACACCGAAGGATTGGTTTGGTCCATACAACAACAACAACAACAACAACAACTGCGAGGGACCAGCGGGTCGTCCAGAACCGAACTCTCGCCCCGTTGAGCCGCCCCCCTGCTCCCCCGCAGGGCCTGAGGAAGGAAGGCGGAACTGACGTCCATCGCGATGCACCCGCTCGGTCTTCGTCCCGCAAATCCGCAGCCCCGCCAGCACCGCAGGGCCCGGCCACCGCCCCCACGTACCACGCGCCGGGGGCTGGTTTGCCACTTCCAAAACAAGATCTTGTGGGTAGCATGTACTCGGGGTTTTGCAACCAGCCCTTTTTGGATACCCCGGGGGGGGGGGGGGATTCCGTGCGGGGGAAAATATGAATCTACAAATTCTGGCGCGACAAAATCTGTGCCACTTCTTTAAAATGAGCGAACAAATTATGTATGGCTCCCAACAATTGCTCATGAGAAACAGTGGGTGCTTGCTGTTGTTACCCGCACAAATCCTTAAAAACACCGAACAAATTGCGTACAAACTTTTTGTACAGAATTCAAAATGCAGAAATTCCAGCTTGTACAATCCCCCCTGCCCCCCCCCGGGTAGAAACCGAGCTGACTTGCCACCAGGCCACTTAGGGAAGGTGCTCGCCTGCCCCGCGCCACGTGCCATCCGGAGGAGGGAGGCCCGCCACCGCCGTACAGTGTACCGCCGCGCGTGTGCCTCGCCGCACAGCGGGCCCGGTGTGTCACCGGGGCCCCTGTGCGCCCTCCCCGGCTGTTCGCTTGCCGTTGGCCCTGCCGGGTTCGGGCTGCCCTTGCGGGGCCTCTCCGGGGCTGGGGTGCTGGGGTGCATCTGCGGGGACATTGAAGAGGAGAGGGAGGGAGGGAGAAGGTGCGGGTGCGTGCTATTAACAAGGGCTGCCTTTTTAAGGTCCTGGATGCTCATGCGACAGGGCGGTTAGGGGGTTAGCGGGTGCTATCAGAGAGGGAGACCCCCGGGCAGCGATGAGGCAGCGACTCCATACCAGCCCGGCATGACAGCGGGGCTGGAGGTATGGCTGGTCACCCTGTCCCTTCTGCCGAGTCGAGAACCGCTGTTTGTGTGAGGTGTCGGGTGTCGAGTGATCGTCTGTGGAGGCTCTCCCTGAAACAGGGAGCGTGCCACTTCTGGCTCATCTCTCTCTCTCTCTCTCTCTCTCTCTGTGTGTGTGTGTGTGTGTTTATGCCGCACGCTGACGCCATGTGTCGCTATGAGGTGGGCTGCCACATGCAACACGGCATGAGAGTGGGGCTTGAATCATGGCGAGGTCCCGCCTCTGCGGCGGCTGTTGAGTCAAAACCTGTGGTGTAGAAGCATCTCCGTCGATGCTCTACCATGTCCCTGAGCCCAAAGGGAACGTGCAGCAGCTGGCTCATGCTCCACCAGCGTGCCCTGCAGCAGGGGGGCTGGCGGGGGGGGGATGAGGAATTTGGACTTCCGGGCCTCCGTTGTGGGGGGGTTGGTGGTGTTGGTGGTGTGTGTGGGGGCCTCTAGGGGTCTGAAATGTGTTTCTGTGTGTGTGTGTGTGTGTGTGACGGGGAGGAATGCCATATTATAGAGGAAGGCCTGCATGGGTCCAGGGGTGGGCGCTCAGCGGGGGGGGGGCTGTGCCAGGAGGATGTCATCATGACTGCACTGGCCCCCTTTGAGAGTCGTCACCCTCGCCTAGGCCACAGCCTCTGGTGGCTGTGGGTTATGAGACCTCGGTGCCTGCACGCCCATGCCACTGTGTGTGACGTGTAAAACCGTGTTAAGGAGGGCATGTGGCTTTTATTGTCTTGGACGCTCTTCGGTCAGGGGAGGGCCCGTGGGTTTGGGTTAGGGTTACCTAAGCCCTGGCCACTGGGACTTCCCCCCCCCCATGACGACCCGGCGCGACGGAAGGACCAAACCAGGTCAAGGAGGGCACGTGCCTGTTCAGGGGCCTAAGAAGGGTCTGGGCGGTCGTGCGAAGGGATGGTCAGGAAGTCAGCGGGTCGGGCTGGCTGGACGCCGGCACTGCCCCTCTCCTTGCCCACCACGTGCTTTGCCGGGAGGGTCGGGCCAGTCCTTCAAGTCAGAATGGACAGAATCCAGACCCGCCGACGAGTGCGATGCGTAGAGTGCGGCGGAGCGTTGTAAAGCCGCCAGTTCGTGGTTTGCACACCTCAGAGTCGCGAGTTGGAGGTCGGAAATGCGCCCGCCCCAGCCCTGCCACTCGTGTACGTGAGGCCACATTTTTGCTGCACACCGCTACCCCCGCCCCCCCATTGCGAGAGCAACACTAAAATTCCAAAATTTGATGGAAACGACACCTAGCGGTGCTGCCCTCCCATCAATTCAACGTCAGTTTATGCTTCTGGGAGCGGGGGGTTTGGCACGGCGGGACACTACCGGATGTGACCAGGCCATTGCTGAGTGACCCCCCCCAGGGGGGGGGGGGTCATTCGGGGCCCTGGCCGACCCACCCCCCCGACCACATCAGAAAACTTTTCCTCCGGCAGAAAATGAAAGTTATCAAAGGGGCCGGAAATTTGAGGCCGATTTCAGATGCACAAACTTCTTTTTGGCCTCTGGCATCTTGCCCACTAAGCAATGGCCTGGACGTGACCAATGCCTCTGCCATACACTTGCGCATCCGCAAAACCTCATGGCACCCCGCAGATCCTCATCCCCCCCCCCCGGCTGCCAAACAAACCAGTCATCTTGACCCACATCTACAAATCGGTGCAGGAGCGGTTAGGAAGGCGGTTGGAGAGGATTGGCAAAACGGTTCCGAGCGGTTACTGTCGGTTATACATGCCGCTGGTGGAGCGCTGGGGAAAGGGGGAGAGGGCTAGGCCGTGGGCAGGGATGCATTGCCGAGAGGCGGTTACGCAGGCGGTTGGAGGAGGGTGCCAAAGCGGTTGGGGGCGGTTACTGTCGGTTACGAATGCCATTGAGCCTTGGCGTCAGGGGGACAGTGGCTGGGCGTAGGCTGGGCCCTGTGGAGTAAGGGCGGTGGGGGTGCCTCCCCCCCCTTCCAATGCATCCGTGGCCGCGGGCGCCCCACACTCCACCCCTTCGACCGTCGCTAGCCGTCGGCAAACATCAGACCGCCGCCGTGATCCTCCATGGGCCACGGGCTGGCCCCGTCCGGGCCCCGGCGCCCGGGGCCCTCCTCACGATCGCCGGAAGAAATGACGGACTCGATGATGGAGGCGGGCAGACTGCCGGCGCCCGGGGCCTTGGGGGTCCCGTCGGGCGTGGGGGAGGGTCCATCTGCGGACAGCGAAGGGGAGCGGGGCGGGGGTGGGTCGTTGCCTCTGTGCCCCTCCGCTCCTGCGCATGTGGGGGCAAGGGCTGGACGTCGTGCGCCAAGTGTGCCCCTTCGGAAGAGCGGAGGGAACACGTCACCGCTTCTGTGCCCCTGTGCCCTGTGCCGGTGGATTGTTTTGGAGTTCTTCTTTTTTTTTTCAAATATGTTGAAGTTTTTAAGTTTTTGCCGGAGTTTTTGGAATTGTTTGGGAATGAAAATGAAACAAACAATAAAATCCCAAAAGAGCGGACTGAATACATCACCGCTTCTGTGCCCGTGTGCCCCTGCGCCCCGGTGCTTTTGGAATTGTTTGCAATTTTTTGAAATTTTTGGATTTTTTCGAATTCTGTTGGAATTTTCGGAAATTCTATTGCCTTCGGCAGTGCACCTCGAAGAGAGGTTGACAGTCAGCCAATCAGTCTCTGAGCCAGCAGGCAGGCAGTCAGGCAGGCAGTCAGACAGATACACACAGTTTGGGTTTTTTGTCAGTGGCAGATGCGGCCCCAACCAGCAGCGAGGCCCTACGCCACAAGTCAAGCAGTGGCCGGGTGGTAACGCAGCCGGCGTGCATCCGTGAGGCCGGCGGTTCGCACCCCAGTATGCCCATTTTGGCGCCGCCGCCGGCGGCGGCGGTAAAAGTTTGCATACAGGGATTCGAACCGACGGCTGCACAGCTGGACTGGACTGCGCTACCGTTGGACCGCTGGCCCTGATATTATATCCATGCGTCCCCACTGCTTGTAGCCTATTAAGCAAAAACTTTTGACCCCCCCCCACCCCCCCCCCCACCCACCCACCCCCCCCCACCCCCCCTCAAAAAAGTGATATCCAGTTTAAGGGGGTAGAGGCCTCAAAATCAAAAAATCCATTGGGGGATGCTCTTATTGGGCAAAATAATGATTTTACAAGGGGTTGGACATCCAATATCATGCCTTGGGGTATGCTACGCGAATGACCCCAAAAAAGGGGGGTATATGACGCCCGCGCCTGTGCTTGATCTAACAACCTCTCTTCGAGGTGATTTTAGAATCATTTTTCGGAATTTATGGAACTTGTTTTTGGAATTTTGGGACGTTTTGGAATACAGATAAAATAAAACAATACAATTCTGATAGAGCGGAGTGACCACATCTCCGCTGCTTTGCCCTGTGCCCCTCTGAGACTGCGCCCCTCCGGCCCTGCGCCCAGCTGGGGGCGGACCTGGACTGCCGACACCGTGACTGGGGTGTCGGGACACTGTGGGTGGGCTTTGTGGGGCGTGCTGTGAGGGGCTTTGCCGGGACCGCTACCCCCACCGCGTGCCCCTGCCCCGTTTGGCCTTCGCGGAGGCTCTCGTTCAGCCTTTCAGTCGGGGCCCTGCATGGGCAGAGGCGCATTTGTGGGGTCATCGTTTGCTGGCCGTTTCTGCTGATGGATTGCGACGGTATCAACGAAAAACAAGAACTGTTGCTGTATGTGCACCTGGTGTGCCAAGGTTGGAAGCACCATTTGAATTTATATCCGGACGATAGCAATTTCTACCCGAATTCTGCAATCAAGGACAGAATTTCAGCAAAATGGACTGCAGTGCACATGTAAATGAGCATGGAATGACCGAATGTTCAACTGGTTCCGATCGGTGCAATGCGTGGATGGCGGTGTCACGTACAACCAATGCACGAGCACGGATTGCCGTGCAAGGTGGCAACCCATGAAGAAGCGGGATTACTACGGCATGTGGCACTCCCAAACAGCGTATCTTCAAATCACGGATTTTTCGGGATGCTTGGCTTCAAAGAGACCGGATACCGCGCTAGGACAATCTTCCATTTCCTCTCGTTGCCGGCAACACAGGGAAGCGGGGGACCAATGAGTCAGTGAGACAAAAGGAGAGGGCTACAATTGAAATGAGACCTGGAGCCGTACTCAGTGGAGGTCCTGATGTCCGGGAGTCTGTCGGTCGTAGTTTGCTTTCGCCCCTGGACCCGGAGGTGACCCGGACCGAAAATTCAGCAAAAAAACAAAAAGTGAAAATGGGAGTTTTGGGATCAGCGCGTCGAGGGTGTTCAGAAAATTCATCATTGGTCACGTATTTGGTGGAAAAAATTGATAATGCTAAAAAGAAAATCAGCGCCAGAATTCATACGAACTTGTCAATGGTCCTGTCAATTGAGCCCTTTCCCGACCCCCCCCCCCCCCGGAAGCGAAAACCCGACTTCCCCAGCCCCTCTCCCTGGAACCAAACATCGGGCAAACCTGTGACAGTGATTTGTGGGGGGCTGGGTGCCGGTTGGGGCACGGCCGGAGGAAATGTCTGCCTTTCAACTTTGTCCTGTGCACATCAGCAGAAGAACAACAAGGGGTCGGATGACTAGAGAGTGAAGTAGGGGTCAGAATGCATGGCGGTTTGTGAAGGTTCGTGAGGGTTCGCAGAGAGGTGTAACAGGATGTGAAGGATTGTCAGGGGTTGTGAGCGGTGATCATGGCACATCAGCACCAAGCTGGAAGCACCACCTCCAGCCCCGCCTCCACCTCCAATCCTCCACATCCGCATCCGCATCTACCTCCACATCAATCTCAATATCCATATCGACATCCTAATCTGCGTTGACATCCACATCCACATCCACATCCACATCCACATCCACATCCACATCCACATCCACATCCACATCCACATCCACATCCACATCCACATCCAGACCCACATCCACATCCACGTCCACATCCACATCCACACCAACATCCACATCCACGTCCACATCCACATCCACATCCACATCCACACCCACATCCACATCCACATCCACGTCCACATCCACATCCACATCCACATCCACATCCACATCCACATCCAAATCCACATCCACACCCACATCCACATCCACGTCCACATCCACATCCACATCCACATCCACATCCACATCCACATCCACATCCACATCCACATCCACATCCACATCCACATCCAGACCCAAATCCACATCCACGTCCACATCCACATCCACACCCACATCCACATCCACGTCCACATCCACATCCACATCCACATCCACACCCACATCCACATCCACGTCCACGTCCACATCCACATCCACATCCACATCCACATCCACATCCACATCCACATCCACATCCACATCCACACCCACATCCACATCCACATCCACATCCACATCCACATCCACATCCACATCCACATCCACATCCACATCCACGTCCACGTCCACATCCACATCCACATCCACGTCCACATCCACATCCACATCCACATCCACATCCACATCCACGTCCACATCCACATCCACATCCACATCCAGACCCACATCCACATCCACGTCCACATCCACATCCACATCCACATCCACATCCACATCCACATCCAGACCCACATCCACATCCACGTCCACATCCACATCCACATCCACATCCACATCCACATCCACATCCACATCCACATCCACATCCACACCCACATCCACATCCACGTCCACGTCCACATCCACATCCACATCCACATCCACATCCACATCCACATCCACGTCCACGTCCACATCCACATCCACATCCACATCCACATCCACATCCACATCCACGTCCACATCCACGTCCACATCCACGTCCACATCCACATCCACATCCACATCCACATCCACATCCACATCCACATCCACATCCACATCCACATCCACATCCACATCCACATCCACGTCCACATCCACATCCACGTCCACATCCACATCCACATCCACATCCACGTCCACATCCACGTCCACATCCACATCCACATCCACATCCACATCCACATCCACGTCCACATCCACGTCCACATCCACGTCCACATCCACATCCACATCCACATCCACATCCACATCCACATCCACATCCACATCCACATCCACATCCACATCCACATCCACATCCACATCCACATCCACATCCACATCCACGTCCACATCCACATCCACATCCACATCCACATCCACATCCACATCCACATCCACATCCACATCCACATCCACGTCCACATCCACATCCACATCCACATCCACGTCCACATCCACGTCCACGTCCACATCCACATCCACATCCACATCCACGTCCACATCCACGTCCACATCCACGTCCACATCCACATCCACGTCCACATCCACATCCACATCCACATCCACATCCACATCCACATCCACATCCACATCCACATCCAGACCCACATCCACATCCACGTGCACATCCACATCCACATCCACATCCACGTCCACATCCACATCCACACCCACATCCACATCCACGTCCACATCCACATCCACATCCACATCCACACCCACATCCACATCCACATCCACGTCCACACCCACATCCACATCCACATCCACGTCCACATCCACATCCACATCCACATCCACATCCACATCCACATCCACATCCACATCCACACCCACATCCACATCCACGTCCACGTCCACATCCACATCCACATCCACATCCACATCCACATCCACATCCACATCCACATCCACATCCACATCCACATCCACATCCACATCCACGTCCACATCCACGTCCACATCCACGTCCACATCCACATCCACATCCACACCCACATCCACATCCACATCCACATCCACATCCACATCCACATCCACATCCACATCCACGTCCACGTCCACATCCACGTCCACATCCACATCCACATCCACGTCCACATCCACATCCACATCCACATCCACATCCACATCCACATCCACATCCACGTCCACATCCACGTCCACATCCACGTCCACATCCACATCCACATCCACATCCACATCCACATCCACATCCACATCCACATCCACATCCACATCCACATCCACATCCACATCCACATCCACATCCACATCCACATCCACGTCCACATCCACATCCACATCCACATCCACATCCACATCCACATCCACATCCACATCCACATCCACATCCACATCCACATCCACATCCACATCCACGTCCACATCCACGTCCACATCCACGTCCACATCCACGTCCACGTCCACATCCACATCCACATCCACATCCACATCCACGTCCACATCCACGTCCACGTCCACATCCACATCCACATCCACATCCACATCCACACCCACATCCACATCCACACCCACATCCACATCCACATCCACGTCCACATCCACGTCCACACCCACATCCACATCCACGTCCACATCCACGTCCACATCCACATCCACATCCACGTCCACATCCACGTCCACATCCACGTCCACATCCACATCCACATCCACGTCCACATCCACATCCACATCCACATCCACATCCACATCCACATCCACATCCACATCCACATCCACCACCACCTCCACCTGCACCCACCCCCACGCGCACCTCCATCTCCCTGTCCACATCCACATTCCCATACCTGCATTATCAAAAGGGCGTGTTTGTGTGCCAAGAGCTGCCTTTTGAGGTGGTTCTTGGAGCCGGTCCCAAACAGATCATCTCTTCCCGGAAAAGGGAAGCCGCCCTGCCTGTACTCTGTGTACGCCCCCTGAGGCAACGGGTGGTAGGCGCAGGGCAGACCGCAGCTCCCGGCGGCCGGTGGCGCCACGGGCCCGCAGCCGACAAGGCACACCGCAGCCACGGGGGGGGTGACTGTAGCCGGTCCCGATGCGACCCACCCCCCAGCGACCTGTCGAAAACTCGGAGGGGGGGGGGGGTGGCTGTTGGTGTGGGGGGGTATTGGTGGGAGGGCAGGGGGGGGGGGACTTGCGCGCGACCCACTACTACATACATACCTCCATGGAGTATGTGGGGGTCAACGTGAAGCAAGGTGCAGAATGGGGCAAGGGGCATGGCAGGCAGGGCAAAACCCAAAAACCGTCCAACACCACCGGGACCACTATCTCCCAAAACCCGGCGGGGCGGGGGAGGGGGGGGGTCGCATACAAAGACCGGGCCCGGTCACCCCGCCCCCCGTGACAGCAGCAGCATCACATGCCCGGCCCCAAGGGGGGAAAGAAGCACGTCTTCCACAGAGCCCAGCTGCCTTCTGCTGAAATGAACAACGGCCCCTCAGACTGCGCCTGGCGTTGGGACAGAGATGCCGCCGTGAGCAGCAGCCTAAGATCGCCCGGCACAACTCGTGGGCGATTCTTGTCTTGTTTTGCAGCACAAGGGACGGCAGCGTGCAGGCCCCCAGGACTTAGGAATGGGGCCGTTGTCCTGGAGGTAGGCCCATGCAGATCTGGCGGCCAGAAGAATCGTTTGGATCTCGGACGGCCACTCGGCATCGTATTTGGGAAAAGGATGTCTGTTGTCATTCGTCCTTTTTCGGTTTCATTCGTTGTACAAAGCCGTGGGACACACCGCTCCCTTGCCTGCGCCGACAGGCCTTACCCTACTCCAATTGGGCAGGCGCCAAACCGATAAAGGTCTGAACACAAATTCATTTTGTCGACTGCCTCTTCGGGTGGCGATCCTGTGCAATCTCCGGGGGGGGGCACCAGCCTTCATTGTAAGTGCAAACCACTCTGGAGCCTGCCCTGGAGATGCTGGGTTCTATCTCCCAAGCCGTCCACACCCTTCTTCCATGCGATGGTGCCGTTGGAATCGGGCCCGCAAACAGCAACGGGTGCTGTCCATGAGGCTGTCTGTTTATGGGGTGTTGTGCTGCGGATGCTGCCCCATTGGGAGCTTGCGCCAGGGGCCACCTCTGCTATCCCTCTGCCGTCGACCGCTGTAGTATCTTTCGACGCCCCGCTGGAAGACTGTCCGTGGCATGTGCTGCGGCCCTGTCACCGCTTTGGGTGGCTCCTTGCACCTTCAACGGTCCCCTCCCTGTGTGCGTGGCCTCTGCATTGTGATGTGACCCGGAGGGGTCGGGGTTGAACCTCGTGCCACGCATGCGGATGTCTCACCCACGCCTCCACGACGTAAACTGTGTCCACAATACAAACAAAAACATTGCAGCACGAAACCGATACTGCGGTCCAATGGGTTACGGCGGCAACCCGGGCCACTGCAGGGTCCATGAAAACTACAGCGAGTACCAGCGCAGGTGAGGGGGTGGGGCGAGGCGGCACGACGCGGCGCGGACTTGACCTGACGCGAAGTGACGAGACGTAAACTGGCGGGAGGTGATGCGGCGCGACATGCAGTGCCGTGCCCTGCCATACTGCGCTGTGCTGTGCTGTGCTGTGCTGTGATGGAAGCCGCGATGGGACGGGCCGGGCCGGGCCGGGCCGGGCCGGGCCGTGAGGACTTCGACCATGCGGTAAACGGTGGATGCGAAGGACTCCACAGACGACTCTGCAACGGTCTGCTTCACGTTCGAGGACGGCGGCGCGGCGGCATCACCTGCCAGAAACTAGCCAGTCCAACGGCTGCGACTCCTTGGCGATAGATGACAACCAAAGCCACGGGGGGGGGCAACTACAATCGGTCCTGATGCGACCCAACCCCCAGCTATTTGTCAAAACTTGCGGGGGGTCGGCGGGAGGGTGGGGGGCATTGGCAGCTCAGCCGGTGGGGGGGGTCCCAAGGGCGGGGGGGCTGCGCGCGACCCACTACTACCACATGCATACCTCAAGGGGATGTGTGTGTCTAGGGGCAATGGGGGTATAGAGGTATGTATGCGATAATAGCGATTTCTCGGCTTTGCCGGGAAGAAAGTCTTAAGGGTCTTAAGGACTAAAGGCATAGTACCCCCTTCAACGAAGCATGGGACAAAAAAATTGCCACCGTTGGCGCCATGGCCCCTGCACCGCTATCTTTCATAACTCGGGGGGGGGGGTCGCACAAGGACCGGGCCCGGCCGCCCCCCCCGTGACCAAGGCATCACAACGAAGGGACAGGCCAACAAGAATGGGACCCCGATGACATTCCCGAGAACCCGCCAAAAGTTTCACCTCCGTCCAATGAAACCGACGGTGTGGCAGGTCAGCGTGGCCAACCAGCAAACCCCATGTGCTCCGGACACCGAGTCGCCCCCGAGCCACCCCGATCCCGATCCGCTCTCGCCTCAAGAGTCAGGGGCACACCGAGTACACGTCCGTGGAAGGCGCTGGAGGCGTCGGCAAGATCTCTGGCTGACTGAAGAAGCCCCGCATGCGGTTGGTGGGCTTCCAGGTGGCAGTAATGAGGGGTCTGCTAACGGAACTCAGCACCTGCGCCAGTGGAAAGGGCCTTGAGGCAACTCCCTGTTTGCAGTTTGGACACCTCCGAGGGCACATTCAATCCGGCGTTGCCGCAACAGCAGCGGCAGCCGCACAAGCCGCACCGGCACAATCCGTCGCCACTGCTGTCACTTGGGCTACCACAACCAGAAGCGGCAGCAGCAACTCCAGCAGCAGCGGCAGCCGAGCAGTACACACAAAGGCTGTCCGGGGGCTGCGTGCTACCACCGAGATAGCAGCCCTAGCAGTGCTGGCAGCAGCAGGCAGGGGCAGCAGTGATTCGCAGCTGGTCGCACCCACGGGGGGGGGACGTCTCCTCGCTTCTGTACGCGACTCCCCCCCCCCTCAGTAGAAGTGGGCCGAAGGCCCTTAGGGGGGGGGGGGGGGTAACCCCTGCATTCTCGGGGGTCCCCAGCAAAGGGGACAAATTTTTCGGGCGCCTTCAGCGCGACCCTGCGTATGGCTGGCAGCTATTGACCCTTGGTAACCCCCGTGACCAAGGCATCACAACGAAGGGACAGGCCAACAAGAATGGGACCCCGATGACAGTCCGGAGAACCCGCCAAAAGTTTCACCTCCGTCCAATGAAACCGACGGTGTGTCCCCCCCTCTCTGCCATGCAGGCATTCGTGTCCCCCCCTCTCTGCCATGCAGGCATTCGTGTTCCCCCCTCTCTGCCATGCAGGCATTCGTGTCCCCCCCTCTCTGCCATGCAGGCATTTAGGCATTCGTGTCCCGTCCCCCCCTCTCTGCCATGCAGGCATTCGTGTCCCCCCCTCTCTGCCATGCAGGCATTCGTGTCCCCCCCTCTCTGCCATGCAGGCATTCGTGTTCCCCCCTCTCTGCCATGCAGGCATTCGTGTCCTCCCCTCTCTGCCATGCAGGCATTCGTGTCCCCCCCTCTCTGCCATGCAGGCATTCGTGTCCCCCCCTCTCTGCCATGCAGGCATTCGTGTTCCCCCCTCTCTGCCATGCAGGCATTCGTGTCCCCCCCTCTCTGCCATGCAGGCATTCGTGTTCCCCCCTCTCTGCCATGCAGGCATTCGTGTCCCCCCCTCTCTGCCATGCAGGCATTCGTGTCCCCCCCTCTCTGCCATGCAGGCATTCGTGTCCCCCCCTCTCTGCCATGCAGGCATTCGTGTTCCCCCCTCTCTGCCATGCAGGCATTCGTGTCCCCCCCTCTCTGCCATGCAGGCATTCAGGCATTCGTGTCCCGTCCCCCCCTCTCTGCCATGCAGGCATTCGTGTCCCCCCCTCTCTGCCATGCAGGCATTCGTGTCCCCCCCTCTCTGCCATGCAGGCATTCGTGTCCCCCCCTCTCTGCCATGCAGGCATTCGTGTCCTCCCCTCTCTGCCATGCAGGCATTCGTGTCCCCCCCTCTCTGCCATGCAGGCATTCGTGTCCCCCCCTCTCTGCCATGCAGGCATTCGTGTTCCCCCCTCTCTGCCATGCAGGCATTCGTGTCCCCCCCTCTCTGCCATGCAGGCATTTGTGTCCCCCCCTCTCTGCCATGCAGGCATTCAGGCAGTCGTGTCCCCCACTCTCTGCCATGCAGGCATTCGTGTCCCCCCCTCTCTGCCATGCAGGCATTCGTGTCCCCCCCTCTCTGCCATGCAGGCATTCGTGTCCCCCCCTCTCTGCCATGCAGGCATTCGTGTCCCCCCCTCTCTGCCATGCAGGCAATCGTGTCCCCCCCTCTCTGCCATGCAGGCATTCGTGTCCCCCCCTCTCTGCCATGCAGGCATTCGTGTCCCCCCCTCTCTGCCATGCAGGCATTCGTGTTCCCCCCTCTCTGCCATGCAGGCATTCGTGTCCCCCCCTCTCTGCCATGCAGGCATTCGTGTCCCCCCCTCTCTGCCATGCAGGCATTCGTGTCCCCCCCTCTCTGCCATGCAGGCATTCGTGTTCCCCCCTCTCTGCCATGCAGGCATTCGTGTCCCCCCCTCTCTGCCATGCAGGCATTCGTGTCCCCCCGTCTCTGCCATGCAGGCATTCGTGTCCCCCACTCTCTGCCATGCAGGCATTCGTGTCCCCCCCTCTCTGCCATGCAGGCATTCGTGTCCCCCCCTCTCTGCCATGCAGGCATTCGTGTCCCCCCCTCTCTGCCATGCAGGCATTCGTGTCCCCCCCTCTCTGCCATGCAGGCATTCGTGTTCCCCCCTCTCTGCCATGCAGGCATTCGTGTCCCCCCCTCTCTGCCATGCAGGCATTCGTGTCCCCCCCTCTCTGCCATGCAGGCATTCGTGTCCCCCCCTCTCTGCCATGCAGGCATTCGTGTTCCCCCCTCTCTGCCATGCAGGCATTCGTGTCCCCCCCTCTCTGCCATGCAGGCATTTGTGTCCCCCCCTCTCTGCCATGCAGGCATTCGTGTCCCCCCCTCTCTGCCATGCAGGCATTCGTGTCCACCCCTCTCTGCCATGCAGGCATTCGTGTCCCCCCCTCTCTGCCATGCAGGCATTCGTGTTCCCCCCTCTCTGCCATGCAGGCATTCGTGTCCCCCCCTCTCTGCCATGCAGGCATTCGTGTCCCCCCCTCTCTGCCATGCAGGCATTCGTGTCCCCCACTCTCTGCCATGCAGGCATTCGTGTCCCCCCCTCTCTGCCATGCAGACATTCGTGTCCCCCCCTCTCTGCCATGCAGGCATTCGTGTTCCCCCCTCTCTGCCATGCAGGCATTTGTGTCCCCCCCTCTCTGCCATGCAGGCATTCAGGCATTCGTGTCCCGTGCCCCCCTCTCTGCCATGCAGGCATTCGTGTCCCCCACTCTCTGCCATGCAGGCATTCGTGTCCCCCCCTCTCTGCCATGCAGACATTCGTGTCCCCCCCTCTCTGCCATGCAGGCATTCGTGTCCCCCCCTCTCTGCCATGCAGGCATTCGTGTCCCCCCCTCTCTGCCATGCAGGCATTCGTGTCCCCCCCTCTCTGCCATGCAGGCATTCGTGTCCCCCCCTCTCTGCCATGCAGGCATTCGTGTCCTCCCCTCTCTGCCATGCAGGCATTCGTGTCCCCCCCTCTCTGCCATGCAGGCATTCGTGTCCCCCCCTCTCTGCCATGCAGGCATTCGTGTTCCCCCCTCTCTGCCATGCAGGCATTCGTGTCCCCCCCTCTCTGCCATGCAGGCATTTGTGTCCCCCCCTCTCTGCCATGCAGGCATTCAGGCATTCGTGTTCCCCCCTCTCTGCCATGCAGGCATTCGTGTCCCCCCCTGTCTGCCATGCAGGCATTCGTGTCCCCCCCTCTCTGCCATGCAGGCATTCGTGTCCCCCCCTCTCTGCCATGCAGGCATTCGTGTCCCCCCCTCTCTGCCATGCAGGCAATCGTGTCCCCCCCTCTCTGCCATGCAGGCATTCGTGTCCCCCCCTCTCTGCCATGCAGGCATTCGTGTCCCCCCCTCTCTGCCATGCAGGCATTCGTGTTCCCCCCTCTCTGCCATGCAGGCATTCGTGTCCCCCCCTCTCTGCCATGCAGGCATTCGTGTCCCCCCCTCTCTGCCATGCAGGCATTCGTGTCCCCCCCTCTCTGCCATGCAGGCATTCGTGTTCCCCCCTCTCTGCCATGCAGGCATTCGTGTCCCCCCCTCTCTGCCATGCAGGCATTCGTGTCCCCCCGTCTCTGCCATGCAGGCATTCGTGTCCCCCCCTCTCTGCCATGCAGGCATTCGTGTCCCCCCCTCTCTGCCATGCAGGCATTCGTGTCCCCCCCTCTCTGCCATGCAGGCATTCGTGTCCCCCCCTCTCTGCCATGCAGGCATTCGTGTTCCCCCCTCTCTGCCATGCAGGCATTCGTGTTCCCCCCTCTCTGCCATGCAGGCATTCGTGTCCCCCCCTCTCTGCCATGCAGGCATTCGTGTCCCCCCCTCTCTGCCATGCAGGCATTCGTGTCCCCCCCTCTCTGCCATGCAGGCATTCGTGTCCCCCCCTCTCTGCCATGCAGGCATTCGTGTCCCCCCCTCTCTGCCATGCAGGCATTTGTGTCCCCCCCTCTCTGCCATGCAGGCATTCGTGTCACCCCCTCTCTGCCATGCAGGCATTCGTGTCCCCCCCTCTCTGCCATGCAGGCATTCGTGTCCCCCCCTCTCTGCCATGCAGGCATTCGTGTTGCCCCCTCTCTGCCATGCAGGCATTCGTGTCCCCCCCTCTCTGCCATGCAGGCATTCGTGTCCCCCCCTCTCTGCCATGCAGGCATTCGTGTCCCCCACTCTCTGCCATGCAGGCATTCGTGTCCCCCCCTCTCTGCCATGCAGACATTCGTGTCCCCCCCTCTCTGCCATGCAGGCATTCGTGTTCCCCCCTCTCTGCCATGCAGGCATTTGTGTCCCCCCCTCTCTGCCATGCAGGCATTCAGGCATTCGTGTCCCGTGCCCCCCTCTCTGCCATGCAGGCATTCGTGTCCCCCCCTCTCTGCCATGCAGGCATTCGTGTCCCCCCCTCTCTGCCATGCAGGCATTCGTGTTCCCCCCTCTCTGCCATGCAGGCATTCGTGTACACCCCTCTCTGCCATGCAGGCATTCGTGTTCCCCCCTCTCTGCCATGCAGGCATTCGTGTTCCCCCCTCTCTGCCATGCAGGCATTCGTGTTCCCCCCTCTCTGCCATGCAGGCATTCGTGTCCCCCCCTCTCTGCCATGCAGGCATTCGTGTCCCCCCCTCTCTGCCATGCAGGCATTCGTGTCCCCCCCTCTCTGCCATGCAGGCATTCGTGTCCCCCCCTCTCTGCCACGCAGGCATTCGTGTCCCCCCCTCTCTGCCATGCAGGCAATCGTGTCCCCCCCTCTCTGCCATGCAGGCATTCGTGTCCCCCCCTCTCTGCCATGCAGGCATTCGTGTTCCCCCCTCTCTGCCATGCAGGCATTCGTGTTCCCCCCTCTCTGCCATGCAGGCATTCGTGTCCCCCCCTCTCTGCCATGCAGGCATTCAGGCATTCGTGTCCCGTCCCCCCCTCTCTGCCGTGCAGGCATTCGTGTCCCCCCCTCTCTGCCATGCAGGCATTCGTGTCCCCCCCTCTCTGCCATGCAGGCATTCGTGTCCCCCCCTCTCTGCCATGCAGGCAATCGTGTCCCCCCCTCTCTGCCATGCAGGCATTCGTGTCCCTTCCTCTCTGCCATGCAGGCATTCGTGTCCCCCCCTCTCTGCCATGCAGGCATTCGTGTTCCCCCCTCTCTGCCATGCAGGCATTCGTGTCCCCCCCTCGCTGCCATGCAGGCATTCAGGCATTCGTGTCCCGTCCCCCCCTCTCTGCCATGCAGGCATTCGTGTCCCCCCCTCTCTGCCATGCAGGCATTCGTGTCCCCCCCTCTCTGCCATGCAGGCATTCGTGTCCCCCCCTCTCTGCCATGCAGGCATTCGTGTCCCCCCCTCTCTGCCATGCAGGCATCCGGGCATTCGTGTCCCGTCCCCCCCTCTCTGCCATGCAGGCATTCGTATCCCCCCCTCTGTGCAATGCAGGCATTCAGGCATTCGTCTCCCGTCCCCCCCTCTCTGCCATGCAGGCATTCGTGTCCCCCCCTCTCTGCCATGCAGGCATTCGTGTCCCCCCCTCTGTGCAATGCAGGCATTCAGGCATTCCTGTCCCGTCCCCCCCTCTCTGCCATGCAGGCATTCGTATCCCCCCCTCTCTGCCATGCAGGCATTCGTGTCCCCCCCTCTCTGCCATGCAGGCATTCGTGTCCCCCCCTCTCTGCCATGCAGGCATTCGTATCCCCCCCTCTCTGCCATGCAGGCATTCAGGCATTCGTGTCCCGTCCCCCCCTCTCTGCCATGCAGGCATTCGTGTCCCCCCCTCTCTGCCATGCAGGCATTCGTATCCCCCCCTCTGTGCAATGCAGGCATTCAGGCATTCCTGTCCCGTCCCCCCCTCTCTGCCATGCAGGCATTCGTATCCCCCCCTCTCTGCCATGCAGGCATTCGTGTCCCCCCCTCTCTGCCATGCAGGCATTCGTGTCCCCCCCTCTCTGCCATGCAGGCATTCGTATCCCCCCCTCTCTGCCATGCAGGCATTCAGGCATTCGTGTCCCGTCCCCCCCTCTCTGCCATGCAGGCATTCGTGTCCCCCCCTCTCTGCCATGCAGGCATTCAGGCATTCGTGTCCCGTCCCCCCCTCTCTGCCATGCAGGCATTCGTGTCCCCCCCTCTCTGCCATGCAGGCAATCAGGCATTCGTGTCCCGTCCCCCCCTCTCTGCCATGCAGGCATTCGTATCCCCCCCTCTCTGCCATGCAGGCATTCAGGCATTCGTGTCCCGTTCCCCCCTCTCTGCCATGCAGGCATTCGTGTCCCCCCCTCTCTGCCATGCAGGCATTCAGGCATTCGTGTCCCGTCCCCCCCTCTCTGCCATGCAGGCATTCGTATCCCCCCCTCTCTGCCATGCAGGCATTCGTGTCCCCCCCTCTCTGCCATGCAGGCATTCGTGTCCCCCCCTCTCTGCCATGCAGGCATTCGTATCCCCCCCTCTCTGCCATGCAGGCATTCAGGCATTCGTGTCCCGTCCCCCCCTCTCTGCCATGCAGGCATTCGTGTCCCCCCCTCTCTGCCATGCAGGCATTCGTGTCCCCCCCTCTCTGCCATGCAGGCATTCAGGCATTCGTGTCCCGTCCCCCCCTCTCTGCCATGCAGGCATTCGTATCCCCCCCTCTCTGCCATGCAGGCATTCGTGTCCCCCCCTCTCTGCCATGCAGGCATTCGTGTCCCCCCCTCTCTGCCATGCAGGCATTCGTGTTCCCCCCTCTCTGCCATGCAGGCATTCGTGTTCCCCCCTCTCTGCCATGCAGGCATTCGTGTCCCCCCCTCTCTGCCATGCAGGCATTCGTGTCCCCCCCTCTCTGCCATGCAGGCATTCGTCTCCCCCCCTCTCTGCCATGCAGGCATCCGGGCATTCGTGTCCCGTCCCCCCCTCTCTGCCATGCAGGCATTCGTATCCCCCCCTCTGTGCAATGCAGGCATTCAGGCATTCGTCTCCCGTCCCCCCCTCTCTGCCATGCAGGCATTCGTGTCCCCCCCTCTCTGCCATGCAGGCATTCAGGCATTCGTGTCCCGTCCCCCCCTCTCTGCCATGCAGGCATTCGTATCCCCCCCTCTCTGCCATGCAGGCATTCGTGTCCCCCCCTCTCTGCCATGCAGGCATTCGTGTCCCCCCCTCTCTGCCATGCAGGCATTCGTATCCCCCCCTCTCTGCCATGCAGGCATTCAGGCATTCGTGTCCCGTCCCCCCCTCTCTGCCATGCAGGCATTCGTGTCCCCCCCTCTCTGCCATGCAGGCATTCGTGTCCCCCCCTCTCTGCCATGCAGGCATTCAGGCATTCGTGTCCCGTCCCCCCCTCTCTGCCATGCAGGCATTCGTATCCCCCCCTCTCTGCCATGCAGGCATTCGTGTCCCCCCCTCTCTGCCATGCAGGCATTCGTGTCCCCCCCTCTCTGCCATGCAGGCATTCGTGTTCCCCCCTCTCTGCCATGCAGGCATTCGTGTTCCCCCCTCTCTGCCATGCAGGCATTCAGGCATTCGTGTCCCCCCCTCTCTGCCATGCAGGCATTCGTGTCCCCCCCTCTCTGCCATGCAGGCATTCGTGTCCCCCCCTCTCTGCCATGCAGGCATTCGTGTTCCCCCCTCTCTGCCATGCAGGCATTCGTGTCCCCCCCTCTCTGCCATGCAGGCATTCAGGCATTTTTGTCCCGTCCCCCCCTCTCTGCCATGCAGGCATTCGTGTCCCCCCCTCTCTGCCATGCAGGCATTCGTGTCCCCCCCTCTCTGCCATGCAGGCATTCGTGTCCCCCCCTCTCTGCCATGCAGGCATTCGTGTCCCCCCCTCTCTGCCATGCAGGCATTCGTGTTCCCCCCTCTCTGCCATGCAGGCATTCGTGTCCCCCCCTCTCTGCCATGCAGGCATTCGTGTTCCCCCCTCTCTGCCATGCAGGCATTCGTGTTCCCCCCTCTCTGCCATGCAGGCATTCGTGTTCCCCCCTCTCTGCCATGCAGGCATTCGTGTCCCCCCCTCTCTGCCATGCAGGCATTCGTGTCCCCCACTCTCTGCCATGCAGGCATTCGTGTTCCCCCCTCTCTGCCATGCAGGCATTCGTGTCCCCCCCTCTCTGCCATGCAGGCATTCGTGTTCCCCCCTCTCTGCCATGCAGGCATTCGTGTTCCCCCCTCTCTGCCATGCAGGCATTCGTGTCCCCCCCTCTCTGCCATGCAGGCATTCGTGTCCCCCCCTCTCTGCCATGCAGGCATTCGTGTCCCCCCCTCTCTGCCATGCAGGCATTCGTGTCCCCCCCTCTCTGCCATGCAGGCATTCGTGTCCCCCCCTCTCTGCCAAGCAGGCATTCGTGTCCCCCCCTCTTTGGCATGCAGGCATTCGTGTTCCCCCCTCTCTGCCATGCAGGCATTCGTGTTCCCCCCTCTCTGCCATGCAGGCATTCGTGTCCCCCCCTCTCTGCCATGCAGGCATTCGTGTTCCCCCCTCTCTGCCATGCAGGCATTCGTGTCCCCCCCTCTCTGCCATGCAGGCATTCGTGTTCCCCCCTCTCTGCCATGCAGGCATTCGTGTCCCCCCCTCTCTGCCATGCAGGCATTCGTGTTCCCCCCTCTCTGCCATGCAGGCATTCGTGTTCCCCCCTCTCTGCCATGCAAGCATTCGTGTCCCCCCCTCTCTGCCATGCAGGCATTCGTGTTCCCCCCTCTCTGCCATGCAGGCATTCGTGTCCCCCCCTCTCTGCCATGCAGGCATTCGTGTCCCCCCCTCTCTGCCATGCAGGCATTCGTGTCCCCCCGTCTGTGCCATGCAGGCATTCGTGTCCCCCACTCTCTGCCATGCAGGCATTCGTGTCCCCCCCTCTCTGCCATGCAGGCATTCAGGCAGTCGTGTCCCCCCCTCTCTTCCATGCAGGCATTCGTGTCCCCCCCTCTCTGCCATGCAGGCATTCAGGCATTCGTGTCCCGTCCCCCCCTCTCTGCCATGCAGGCATTCGTATCCCCCCCTCTCTGCCATGCAGGCATTCAGGCATTCGTCTCCCGTCCCCCCCTCTCTGCCATGCAGGCATTCGTGTCCCCCCCTCTCTGCCATGCAGGCATTCAGGCATTCGTGTCCCGTCCCCCCCTCTCTGCCATGCAGGCATTCGTGTCCCCCCCTCTCTGCCATGCAGGCATTCGTGTCCCCCCCTCTCTGCCATGCAGGCATTCGTGTCCCCCCCTCTCTGCCATGCAGGCATTCGTGTCCCCCCCTCTCTGCCATGCAGGCATTCGTGTCCCCCGCTCTCTGCCATGCAGGCATTCAGGCATTCGTGTCCCGTCCCCCCCTCTCTGCCATGCAGGCATTCGTGTCCCCCCCTCTCTGCCATGCAGGCATTCGTGTCCCCCCCTCTCTGCCATGCAGGCATTCGTGTCCCCCCGTCTCTGCCATGCAGGCATTCGTGTCCCCCCCTCTCTGCCATGCAGGCATTCGTGTCCCCCCCTCTCTGCCATGCAGGCATTCAGGCATTCGTGTCCCCCCCTCTCTGCCATGCAGGCATTCGTGTCCCCCCCTCTCTGCCATGCAGGCATTCAGGCATTCGTGTCCCGTCCCCCCCTCTCTGCCATGCAGGCATTCGTATCCCCCCCTCTCTGCCATGCAGGCATTCAGGCATTCGTGTCCCGTCCCCCGATCTCTGCCATGCAGGCATTCGTGTCCCCCCCTCTCTGCCATGCAGGCATTCGTGTCCCCCCCTCTCTGCCATGCAGGCATTCAGGCATTCGTGTCCCCCCCTCTCTGCCATGCAGGCATTCGTGTCCCCCCCTCTCTGCCATGCAGGCATTCAGGCATTCGTGTCCCGTCCCCCCCTCTCTGCCATGCAGGCATTCGTATCCCCCCCTCTCTGCCATGCAGGCATTCAGGCATTCGTCTCCCGTCCCCCCCTCTCTGCCATGCAGGCATTCGTGTCCCCCCCTCTCTGCCATGCAGGCATTCAGGCATTCGTGTCCCGTCCCCCCCTCTCTGCCATGCAGGCATTCGTGTCCCCCCCTCTCTGCCATGCAGGCATTCGTGTCCCCCCCTCTCTGCCATGCAGGCATTCGTGTCCCCCCCTCTCTGCCATGCAGGCATTCGTGTCCCCCCCTCTCTGCCATGCAGGCATTCGTGTCCCCCCCTCTCTGCCATGCAGGCATTCAGGCCGATGCTTTTATACACTCCAATTCAGTTTTGGTACTACTCTTGGACCATGGAACGGTGTTGTTGTTTTTGTGGAGAGTTCATTCCCCTCTCCTGTTTATTTTTGGACGGTCTTTTGGGGGCCACTGTTTATTTTCTTGGCACAGCCTGATCGATGTTCCGACATGATGCATGCTTTTTGGTGGTTGGTGTTTAGTTTCTGCACATACCACACCTCTGGGATTCCTCTCGGCCCCTGAGGATTCCTCTAAGCCATTGAGCATTCCTCTAGGCCAATGAGGATACCTCCAGGCCATTGGCGGTTACAAGTGGGGATATAGAACACAATGGAGTTTACATTTGTGAACTTCAATACAATCATGCTCTTCATTCAATGCAAATTGTCATGCAGCTCAAATGATGCTACCCGTGAATATATGGGGCATCCTTTGATGGCAACTACGTACGTACTGGGCTGTGCCATCGCGGTAGCTTTCAGCTTGCTCTCATGTGGCGTTTGCTGTTGCCTGCCCTTTTGGTTTTTGGCTTCAGCCACAAATTTGGCCCTGTCTGCTCAGGTCGCCGCAGTCCTTCGGCCCAATCATTCCAAAAAAAATTGCAGACCGACTGGACGTGGCGTGGTCACCACTTTCTTGCCCTTGTTGTGGTGTGGTGAACATGTTGGTGGTGCTGTTGAGGATGCTGGAGGCGGACTGGGTGGAGGAGGACTAGGCGAGGGGGACCGTTGTGGCGGTGATGGAGCTGAAGGGACGGGCAACAAGTGGCTGGACAGCAACCAACATCCCCGAAACACCATCCCCATCCCCAAATCACAGAACCAACTATGGTTTGCATGGACAGCTAGAAAACAGAACCGCCAAATTCCGTGGTGTTAAACATTGCTGAAACAACACCTCGTGTTGTTCTACTGAGGGCGCTGGTCTTGCACGGGTGGGGGGTCGGGGTTGCCGAGTGGTGGTGTGATCAATCTTTGGAAGGCCCGCAGCATTAGGAGCGCGGGGTGCCGCAGGCGACCCTACGATGTAGACCAAGAGAACAGTTCGTCTCAAATCCCGGGTCCCAACCGAATCCACCCCCACATCCTCCGGAAACACCTCGCCCGCATTCCGCGTCCACCCTGGACCACCCACTGATGGAGGGCATTTCTCGCGTCGCGGTGCACACCGCAGGCGCAGGGGAGCCATGCCTGTGCAGGATGGCGTGGTGGTGGAAGGACAGCTCCACGTTCATGGTCGAGAACTCATCCTCAAAATCGAGGGATGTGATGTTGTTGCCCACATCGAATGCGTTGGCGAACGATTCAAAGAGCGCCTGTGGGCACACGGTGCCGGGGGGCGAGTGCATGCGGATGCCGGTCCACAGCGGGGGTTAGCGTCGTGGCCGTTTCCGGTGCACCGTCAGGGGTTTGGCACGAACTCCCCCTCGCGTATACCCCTCCATACCTCCTCTTCCCAAGCCTCTGCCCCACTCTCCCCCCCCCCTTGTGTTGGATTTCTTATGGGGCCCCGGACAGTCAGCCGCTCTTCCCTTCGCAGAGTTCGTCCGGTCATCGCCGTCTGCTCGGCCGTCGTGCCGGGGCGTGTTGCTGTGTGTGCGCGGGGCCCAGTACTCGGTCTGCTGCGGCTGTGCCTGGTGCTGCAGGGGCCGTCCACCATTTTTCGTTACACAGGGCCTTGGACAGTCACCCGTTCTTCGTCATGTTGACGCGTTTTGCGTCATTCGCGGGTGAGCGGGCCCCAATAATTGGTCCGCTGGGGCTGCGGTTGGTGCTGCGCGGGTCTTTTCTTCGCAAGTAGGGCCCAGACACCGAGTCCCTAATCTCGCGCTGCGAGCCACCCCTTCGGTCTGGGGTTCGCCACTCCGCTGCTGGCCCGCCACCTTCCAATGCGCCCCCTCCCCCATAACCCCCTCCATACATCCCCTCGGAGATATGGGTGGGTGGGGGGCGAACCTTACCGTACAGGAAATGGACGCTGTTGGGGGCAGTGTCTGCTGCGAATGTGAGCAGTGCGTTGGAATTCTGGGGAAAACGAGCTGGGGTGCGACACTCTTTGCGTCCCGACGTCCTCTTGCAAGCGTATGGGATCACGGAAAGGTTCGCCCGAGACAACTCGGAAGGGCAACACTTCGCCAGGCGAGACTTCCGCCACCATTGGTATTCCCAACACTGCGAAACCCATACACACCCAAGGCGAGCCCCGATGTGTGCGCGTGCGCACACGCGTGCGCGTGCCTAACTACCGCCTGTGCACGACACTGCGATGGGTGATGCGGGCCCTCAACCCAGTCACGGATTTCCAGATTTTGTCATCCACTCATTCTGAAAGGCCTTTCGGCCACGGTGGGGGGGCAGTCAACCAACGGCAGCCAGGCCGATCCTGTTGGGGATGCATCGTGTCAAACTGGAACGAGCAGGGAAAGAAGGCCCCGTCCCACGGCAGTGAGCGGTCCCCTGGACCCTGCCCATGTGCCAAGCACCATGCCTATGCCCCTTGCCAACCGGCCCCCCAGCCCAAGTCGCTGACAGACGGTGCAAGGAAGGCAGAGAGGATCCGGCAGACCGTGGTGTTGGTGGAATCGCGTTCCTGTGCAACGAGCTGCCGGTAGCGGAACGACGCAGCCCATACGTTTTTGCCGTCCGTAGCGGACAACAGGAAGGTGTGAGGGGTGCGGCTGTTGAGGCCTGCGACGTGGGATGGGCGCGGAGGTGATATGTGGTGTGCACGGCACCGACATGGTCAATGATCCACTGATACATACTGATACACACTGACACACACTGACACGCACCGATACACATTGACATTCACTGATACACTGATACACAGGAGGTGGAGGAGGAGGAGGAGGGGGAGGAGGAGGAGGAGATGCGGCCGATCCTCGCTACAGCTCGACATCCCCATGGTGCCGACGGCCCACCAGCAGAATAGCCGGTGCCGGTGCTCCTCAAGCCGAGCACTCATGATCTCCTCTGCCTGTGGAGCCCAGTTCCCACATAGGTGCTCTCCCGGCTCCACTCTGGCTCCACAAATGCTTTTGTGGCATTGACACACACTGATACAAGATACACTGATACCCGTAATCTAGTGGTGGCAGGTGGTGACATCCATGTCGTTGACGGTACCTGCGGTTGACGTTGCCCAAACACGCCACATTTAGGAGTTGTGGGGCAGGAGTCGCCAAAGGGGTGCTGTTTTCTCTTTCACTTCTTCCCTCAGACCATGTCGGGGTAGAACGGTGTAAGGCAGTGCCAAAGTCACAAGTTGAGGGATTGTGGTTCCAAAAAGTGTCAAAAATGGTCAGCCGTTTCAAGGTTACAGAATGCTTTTCAGTTAAGATTCGACTTTTGCTTACATTGCTGCATTGTGTGCGAGCGTGCGTGTGTGCGCATGGAGGCATTGTTTGTGCCACTTGGAGACTTCCTAGCACCGCAACCACAGGATCTTGGTCCTTGGTAGGGCCCACACAGTTGCCTGCATTGGTGGCTCATCAGCCGATCATAGGGTATGCCGGTGGGGGGGGGGGGGGCGGATACACAAACCGAGTTAGAAACCTAGTTTATTGCAGACCATTGAGGATAACTAAGAAACCCCTAAACCTCCCCGCCCCCTTCCTCTTTAAACCCCTTGATCCCCCTCCATGTGCCCCCCCCCCCCCCTGAAAGGGGCCTTTTGGCTCAATCTCATCCCCACCACCACTTCCTGCATGGTGGGATGGAAGCATGTGAAATGAGGTTCCATCCATACCACGTTCTAGGGGAGAGCTCAATTGACCGGGACCATCAACCAGCCATGGAGAGGTTCGTGTCAGGCAGTGCCAAAGTCATAAGTTGCCTGCATTGGTGGCTCATCCGCCGATCATAGGGTATGCCGGGGGGGGGGGGGGGTTACACAAACCGAGTTAGAAACCTAATTTATTGCAGACCATTGAGGATAACTAAGAAACGGTGCATGCTGATCTTTTGACGCCATTGCTCCATCAATGTGAAGACTACGGCCCTGGCTCAACGTGCAAAAGCGCAAATGGGAATCTCACCCCTCTACTGTGGTTAAGGAGGAGGGGCGTTCCTCTCATGCATTTGAGGCTGCATCGGCCTGCTTAGGTACAACAGTTGCCCGAGTGGTCCCGGTTCTGGGCACCATTCCCCACGGTTTCCAGGACCCATTTCGGACGGTGCACTACAATTGTTCGTGCCCGACCCTGATGCTGTTCCATCCATACCAGAGAGCGCAAACCTGAGTTGCACCATTGGCTATCCCCCCACCTTGAGGCACACTTGTGGACCGTAGAAAGTGTTCTCATAGGGTTGGTGATCTGTGGTCCATGGATCAAGGGCAGTTTGGACCCCGTTAGATCACGAATCCGTGGAATGCTCCTCCTATACTAGGGACTGCAGCAGTTGATATTGGGAAAATGGAAAGGCCACCCATTACGAACTTGCTTTACACTCAACTGTTCTGCAACAATGTTGCTCGGTTCCATGGAACTTGCTACCCACACCTCGCCACCCCCATTCATTTTCAACTCCCAAATTGTCTTCCGGTCAATTGAGCTCTCCCCTAGAACGTGGTATGGATGGAGCCTTATTTCACATGCTTCCATCCCACCATGCCGGAAGTGGTGGTGGGGATGGAATTGAGCTAAAAGGCCCCTTTCGGGTTGGGGTGGGGCCCGGGGGGGGACATGGAGGGGGATCAAGGGGTTTAAAGAGGAAGGGGGCGGGGAGGCGTAGGGGCAAGGCAACCATTTTGGATTGGGAGGTCGTGGGGTGCAGGGGGTCTATTGCTTTAGCATATTGCACTAGTCATGGGGCAAAGCACACCGACTACGATTCCCTTGGTCTTGGTGAAGGCATGTGTTGACTGCAAAGCCGCTGCCGTCCGAGCAGCCATGGCGACAGGTACAAACCAGAGGTCTCTAGCGAGAAATGCACGTTCGGTTTCGGGACGCACACTAGCCATCAAATCGGGCAAGAGGAAAGCTGACCGCTCGATGCTCTCTCCGCACCCTATCTATGGCTATGAGTCCATCTTAAGGAGCTGCCTCTCAAGAAAGGATGGTACAATGAAAGAGCCAAATCTCAACCGCACACAATGCTGTCTAACAAACCCCATCCCACAAAAAGCAAAGCGTTCTCACAACTACTCCAACAGGCAAACAAGCACCAACTCCTCAGCCAAAATCAATTGAACATGGTAGGGTCTGAAATAGGGTGCATGCACTGCATTCATTGCATTAATGTCTACACACATGCTTTAGTATACACACACATGTGGAAATTTTCTGTGTATGCTGCTTCACCTATTTCTCCCCATCCCTTTCGTGGTGTTGCCAAAAACTGTTAGTACCATTTTCTGATAGGAGCAGACTATGCACGGCACAAGCACCTGTTATGAGTTGGGGAGCTTAAAAAATGATCCCACAGGGGCATGCACACAGCTCAGCACCCTATCCCTCCCCCTGGCCCCCTAACTGCCCTCCCATACAGCAGCAGGGGTCATTTCTGACTGGGCCAGTGCACAAGTACAGGTGTTTGCACCGGGCTCAGTCCATTCCTAGGACACCAGGCGCACGCATACACACAGTTACTCCTACCCACGCGCTGCACCCACACACGCTGGGTCGTCCTGTGCATATATACACTTCATGTCGGCATGGCTCCACGGAACTCCTTACCTTCGTTAAACCATCTGTCTATGTCAGTGAAAGGGATGCAGTCCACCAGTTTCAGTTCCTGGAGGAACCCTTTCACTGAATTCTTCCACCAGTCTGGGGGATACCTGTGCCATCCTGCCCCCCACACCAGTGATCTCACATTCATCCTGAATCCTTCCAGATTACAAAAATAGAGGAGGCTCTTGTGCAACAGTGAGGGGAAAGTGGACGTCAGGACTTGCTTGGCGTTGGGGGAGGACACAGGCAGCCACCTCTGCCATTCAAAGTCGTGTCTCAGTGGCTCCTGTAGGTTAGGAACAATACCTTTTCGTCTCAGGAATACGTCCTCACCTGGCACAAACTCGCACTCGCACAGCTGTGCAATGTCACCGTGGTTTTCCCATTTTAGGCCTATTTGGTACATAGCCTTTAGGAAGCATTCAAGGGCTTTGAAAAGCCTCGGCTTTATTGCCTCTGGCACATGAATCGCTGCCATGGGCACGTTATCTATATAAAATTGACGATGAAATCTACCTCAAGTTCGTTGTACTTCGACTGGTGGGGGTCTTGTTTTCCGGCAAGAACGACGAATACAACACGGCGCTAGCACAGAAGAGAAGACCACACACCTCGCAAGCAACACACAAGGAATGGGTGTAGGCGTGTGATGGTTGGGGCAATAGATTTCGTGAATGACAAAATCAGCCGGCGTGAACTGACTGAAGAAATTCGTCAGGAGCCGCTTATCCCTCCTTGGGGAGAACCTCAGGATCGACTCAGTGCGTCCCAGCGCAGCCCCATCCCACGGTGTGGAGTATATAAACGGAATTTCCCACCCATCAATGTGCACCCAAGCCACGAGTTGCTCGCTGGGGGCCCAGAAACCTGAAGCTGGGCAGGTGTGGCCATGCAGAGGGGACCTGTCTGGCGCCTGCTGCCTGTCTCTGTGCGCCCAGATCCCACTGAAACGAACAAAGTCTCCCTGCCCACTCAGTGGGGTAAACTGCCCCGGCCCCGGTACAACGCACACTGCACCTACTGCTGTCGCGTCAAGCGCCTCTTGCCACTCCTGCTGTAAAAGTTTCTGTCTGTTCTTAGAGAGACATGTGTTCACGCCACATTGCCCAGAGCTCAGATTTTGGTGCTGACAGGCCAATGGGTACTCCTGAGCTTCCTTGTTCTAAGATTAGTGGCCCTAGTGTGAAAATGGTGTTCATGTACAACTCCCAGTTGACATATTGCAGTACAAAGGAGACAGGGATGTTCCAGAACATATCCTCAGAACCCTTACCCAGCCTGTCCAGGATTTTGTCTCCACCACGATGTATGGCAAAAAAAGACACAGGTCGTTTACGCTGTTCACCCAGGTGTTTGACAGCCCAATTGAAGGACTCCAACACCTGTACTTTGGGGATCTCCCAATACATATCCTGCATATCCTGCTCACATACATGGACCGCGGACGTTTGGGAGGATAACCTGATGCAGGCCTGAGAAAAGTCGCGGGTCCCAAGCATAAGTGGGAACCCCAGCGTCGTACACTCAAGGTACAGGGCCTTCACTAGAAGCTGGAGGCATCTCCCTATGACCCGAGCATACCTCTTCAATGGCACGTTGCAGAAGGCAATAACTTCGCGCCATTTAATAAGGGGGTGCACACCTGTCTCAATTGACTTCCATTTCAGCATGGAAAAGAGTGTGGGGGCACACAGGGGTGGGGTCAGGTGTACAGTGACACCGTCAGGGTCAAGCAGGGTCGCAAAAAACTGCTCTGCTGAGCTCTCCAGGAGTAGGTCTGGGTGTCCCAGGTTTAGCGAACATGCCTGTGCCAGGACCCCTTCTTGGCGTGCACGGCCAACAATCTCTTTGACAGCCAGCACCTTGGCCCTCTTCACTGATGAGCCCCAACCCCACACCTTAAATTTGGGCCCTAGGATCACATCAAGCAGGAGGTGTGTGTCCATCATTTTCCGGCACACGCCACTGAGGACATGCAGTCTCTTGTCGAAGACACCACAAATGAACCCCGCACCGTGCACCTGCTTAGCCAGCCGCTGCACCGTGCCATACCACCATGGAAAATGAAACAATACAGTGCGAGTCCTCTTCTTGTGGGAGCAAGCAAAAAGCGAGACAAAGGCAAACACTGCTCACTGGACCATAGGCGAAAAAAAATAGACACTCAGAAAGACCTTTGGACTCACCGCATTTCGAGCAAAACAACTACTCCAACAGGCAAACAAGCACCAACTCCTCAGCCAAAAGGCAAATGTTCATTAACATCGCCCATTTGGACCCCCATGAGCGGTAGTCGGTTGGAATGTTGCACATGCAGTTGTGTGTTCGATTTTTCCAAAGGTGGAGTAATTAACCAACGTTCTACCATGTGCCATGTGATGGCCCTTCGAGCGTGTGCGAATGGGAGGTGACAAACCTAATTCACCAACACAACAAGACGAGCAACAAGACATGTGAGGCGAAACTTGAGACATCATAGATAAAGGGGACTACGAAAGCACACGTTGGCGGGTAGCTTCTCTTGCTTTGTCTTGCCCTTGGTTTGATGTGTTGGGCGCGTTGTGGTCTTTCCATGTGGTCCAAGCGTGAGGGACACGAGTGGCGATTGGCCATTTCACGCTCATCTAGCTTCGTAGCCTGTGGTCCATTGAAGAGTTTTCACTTGTATTTGCCAACCAGTTCCACGATGCCCATTGTACAATTGCACCAAACGTAGGATGTACAACGTGCCGTGCATGCACGATGCGTGTGTGGGTGACCTGGCCTTCTAAAGGGGTCACTGAGCGGCTTCGACGGTGAGTGTGGGGGTTAAAAACGGCGTTTGTTTTGTGGCCATAAAAAGATCACAATAGCTTAAAAAAGTAACTCTCTGATCAAGGTATCTACCCGAGATGCATGATAGCCTCATTGGGCTTTCACCATGTTCAACACAATTCAAAGCAACAATAGAGCAAAGGCTCAACAGTGTTAACAACACATAATCTGCAGACAGTAAATGGGTCTCGACTTTCGCCTATACTTTAGCATTGCAAGCAAGAGAAACATGGGTGCACAGTGTGCCTATGTGTGATGTGCCCTCCCTCTACCCTCCCATGGATTTGCCTTGGGCATACCAGTGCTTCACCTGTTCGCTTATGAGTAGCTACAAAACAACAAAAGGTGTGCATGCTATTCATTTCATGGTATGGCACTACATAGTGATACGTCCACGACGAACGCAAACAGCTCTTCAATGGAATTCCACAGCGCTACAAGTGAGACCAAGCAAGGCAAACCAAATGGGATAGAAAGCAATGGATAAGCCGAAGCGCATTGCGTGGTGAATGGATGTTGATTTTCTTGATGCCTATATTCATGATAAGCAATTTCACCCACACACACATCATTCCTCCTATTCCCTCAAGCAAATCAAAAAAGGGAAGGGGAGGGAAGGGAGCGGAGCACCAAGATGGAACCCGAGTGCGGCTTGAGCGAATTGTGCCGGTCACTCCCCGCGATTGATTGGTGGGTACTTTACGGGAGGGACGGTATTTCTTGTGGCGTAACGCAAATATGAAGGTTAAAATGGGGTCCCCCCATTCGTGTCCCCCCCTCTCTGCCATGCAGGCATTCGTGTTCCCCCCTCTCTGCCATGCAGGCATTCGTGTCCCCCCCTCTCTGCCATGCAGGCATTCAGGCATTCGTGTCCCGTCCCCCCCTCTCTGCCATGCAGGCATTCGTGTCCCCCCCTCTCTGCCATGCAGGCATTCGTGTTCCCCCCTCTCTGCCATGCAGGCATTCGTGTCCCCCCCTCTCTGCCATGCAGGCATTCGTGTCCCCCACTCTCTGCCATGCAGGCATTCGTGTTCCCCCCTCTCTGCCATGCAGGCATTCGTGTTCCCCCCTCTCTGCCATGCAGGCATTCGTGTTCCCCCCTCTCTGCCATGCAGGCATTCGTGTCCCCCCCTCTCTGCCATGCAGGCATTCGTGTCCCCCCCTCTCTGCCATGCAGGCATTCGTGTCCCCCCCTCTCTGCCATGCAGGCATTCGTGTCCCCCCCTCTCTGCCATGCAGGCATTCGTGTCCCCCCCTCTCTGCCATGCAGGCATTCGTGTCCCCCCCTCTTTGCCATGCAGGCATTCGTGTCCCCCCCTCTCTGCCATGCAGGCATTCGTGTTCCCCCCTCTCTGCCATGCAGGCATTCGTGTCCCCCCCTCTCTGCCATGCAGGCATTCGTGTTCCCCCCTCTCTGCCATGCAGGCATTCGTGTTCCCCCCTCTCTGCCATGCAGGCATTCGTGTTCCCCCCTCTCTGCCATGCAGGCATTCGTGTCCCCCCCTCTCTGCCATGCAGGCATTCGTGTTCCCCCCTCTCTGCCATGCAGGCATTCGTGTCCCCCCCTCTCTGCCATGCAGGCATTCGTGTCCCCCCCTCTCTGCCATGCAGGCATTCGTGTTCCCCCCTCTCTGCCATGCAGGCATTCGTGTCCCCCCCTCTCTGCCATGCAGGCATTCGTGTTCCCCCCTCTCTGCCATGCAGGCATTCGTGTCCCCCCCTCTCTGCCATGCAGGCATTCGTGTTCCCCCCTCTCTGCCATGCAGGCATTCGTGTTCCCCCCTCTCTGCCATGCAGGCATTCGTGTCCCCCCGTCTCTGCCATGCAGGCATTCGTGTCCCCCAGTCTCTGCCATGCAGGCATTCGTGTTCCCCCCGCTCTGCCATGCAGGCATTCGTTTCCCCCCCTCTCTGCCATGCAGGCATTCGTGTCCCCCCCTCTCTGCCATGCAGGCATTCGTATTCCCCCCTCTCTGCCATGCAGGCATTCGTGTTCCCCCCTCTCTGCCATGCAGGCATTCGGGTTCCCCCCTCTCTGCCATGCAGGCATTCGTGTCCCCCCCTCTCTGCCATGCAGGCATTCAGGCATTCGTGTCCCCCCCTCTCTGCCATGCAGGCATTCGTGTCCCCCCCTCTCTGCCATGCAGGCATTCGTGTTCCCCCCTCTCTGCCATGCAGGCATTCGTGTTCCCCCCTCTCTGCCATGCAGGCATTCGTGTTCCCCCCTCTCTGCCATGCAGGCATTCGTGTTCCCCCCTCTCTGCCATGCAGGCATTCGTGTCCCCCCCTCTCTGCCATGCAGGCATTCGTGTCCCCCCCTCTCTGCCATGCAGGCATTCGTGTCCCCCGCTCTCTGCCATGCAGGCATTCGTGTCCCCCCCTCTCTGCCATGCAGGCATTCGTGTTCCCCCCTCTCTGCCATGCAGGCATTCGTGTCCCCCCCTCTCTGCCATGCAGGCATTCGTGTCCCCCGCTCTCTGCCATGCAGGCATTCGTGTCCCCCCCTCTCTGCCATGCAGGCATTCGTGTCCCCCCCTCTCTGCCATGCAGGCATTCGTGTCCCCCCCTCTCTGCCATGCAGGCATTCGTGTCCCCCCCTCTCTGCCATGCAGGCATTCGTGTCCCCCCCTCTCTGCCATGCAGGCATTCGTGTCCCCCCCTCTCTGCCATGCAGGCATTCGTGTTCCCCCCTCTCTGCCATGCAGGCATTCGTGTCCCCCCCTCTCTGCCATGCAGGCATTCGTGTCCCCCCCTCTCTGCCATGCAGGCATTCGTGTCCCCCCCTCTCTGCCATGCAGGCATTCGTGTCCCCCCCTCTCTGCCATGCAGGCATTCGTGTCCCCCCCTCTCTGCCATGCAGGCATTCGTGTCCCCCCTCTCTGCCATGCAGGCATTCGTGTTCCCCCCTCTCTGCCATGCAGGCATTCAGGCATTCGTGTCCCGTCCCCCCCTCTCTGCCATGCAGGCATTCGTATCCCTCATCCCAGGCAGGCACGGGCCCAATGCAAACGGGTCATTCGGGGTCGGCGAGCCACGGCCAAAACCAGCCAAAGACCCAGTGAGTCTAAGAGGCAACGGCCGGTCACAGTGTATTAGGCTTAGGCTCATTGGCATAAGGGGGAATGTTTGCCCGGCGCATGCCCGGCGCACTACCTTTGGATCCTACTCTAGCCCCAGGTTTATCCTCACCTTGGGAAGTCTCCCAAGTAGACCGCACTAGACCGTAAACCTTCTCTGCAAGGCACGTTGCATGAGCCGAGATATGAGAATTCAACAACACAAAATGTTACTCCCACCACTTCCAACCACCACCCTTGCCATCATCATAAACTGGATGCAAAGGATGGGCCACATGCTTAGACACGGCGCAGGGGAATGTTTGCCCGGCACACGCCCAGCGCAGGGGAATGTTTGCCCGGCACACGCCCGGCGCAGGGGAATGTTTGCCCGGCACACGCCCAGCGCAGGGGAATGTTTGCCCGGCACACGCCCAGCGCAGGGGAATGTTTGCCCGGCGCGCGCCCGGCACATGCCCGGCGCACTACCTTTGTATTAAGTATTTGATCTCTAGCCCCAGGTCCATCCTCCCCCAGGGAGGTCCCCCACGTGGACCGCACTAGACCGCAAACCTTCCGTGCAAAGCACGTTGCATGAGCCGAAATATGAGAATTCAACAACACAAAATGTCACCCCCACCACTTCCAACCGCCACCCTTGCCTCGGTTTCCAGGATCTCATGTGTCTGTTCAAAGTTTCGAGAACGTTCTTCCTGCGGCACCCGGTGCCCCTGCGGCGGGCAGTTTGGGGAAGTGTGCCAGAGCAAAAAATTACCGTTGTACAAACGTATGAGGGATTCTGATGTCATCCGTGGGACCCCGCTCAATCCCATTGAACCCTCTACAGCCCAGCCCCACCCCCCCTGCAACGTCATAAACTGGGTGCAAAGGATGGGCCAGATGCTTAGACACGGCGAGAAGGCACTCCAGATTGTTTGGTGAGGGGGGGGGGGGGAAAGAACCGGCACCGGTGGGGAATGGTAAAAAAAAGATGCCCAGCGCGCTGACACTCCCCGTAAACATGGGTTTTCATGTCCCGGACGGTGTGGGTGGCAACACGAGCGGGGCACACCATCAACACGCAAGACGACACCACTCAGGCCAACATACCGGCAGATACTCCCCGAGGAAGTCCACCTGGGCCTCCGTGAAATTCCCAGTCAGAACTTGGTACACACTGAAGATGTCCTCCAATTGAGACAACGTGTCTTCACTGGCCGAGAAGATGAGGCCCCCCACGACGGAGTACACGACGATCAGCGCCAGGCTCTGCAGGCAGCGCACGGGCAGCAGGTAGCGCCGGTACAGGGCGCGCACGGGCGACCGCCGGCCCTGGGTCGCGTGGCGCATCGTGAACGGCGGGTGGTCGTGCACGACGCTCCGGCCGCACGTCTGCAGGACGTTCGACACGAGGCTGAGGAACAGGATCATGACCCCGAGGCCCAGCGTCACCCACACGAACCACCAGATCCGGCCCCCGTCCGTCTGCGGGGCGTAGTCCCCGTAGCCGACGGTGGTGAGGGTGATGAAGCAGAAGTAGACGCTCTCGCGGTACTCCCAGCCCTCGAGCGCGGTGAAGGCGCCGCTGCCGACCAGCACCCAGGCCACCGTCAGCACGGCGACGAGGAAGAGGATGCGCGGGCTCTCCAGCTGCAGCTTGACCCACCGCTTGTGGCACCAGCCGTCGAGGGCCCGCCGGAGCTGCGCCTCGCTCGTGAAGGCCTGGCGCTCGTGGTCCGCGTGCCGCATCAGGGCGCACGCGTCGAACCACGTGACGTCGCCCGCGCCGTCGGCCGCCAGCTCCCGCAGCACCCGGTCGACGTCCTTCAGGAACAGCGGGACCGGCGTCGCCCAGTCCTGGCGGCCGACGACCGCCTCGATCCGGAGGTCGGTGTCGGACCGCACGAAGTCGTGCCGCAGCAGCAGCGCGCGCGCGACCATCAGGCCGCCGAGCGCCAGCTCCATGATGGACCGCCCGCAGTTGAACATGAGCGTGCCGACGATGGGGAAGAGGCCGAGGCTCAGGCCGAAGGCGGCGAGCCGGCCCTGCCACGTCACGGGCACCAGGTCCCCGTAGCCGATGGTGGTGAGCATCGTCAGCGTGAAGTAGGCGCTGCCCAGCACGTCCCAGCGCACGGGGCTCTCGTCGTACGGCACCCCGAGCCCCAGCCCGGCCCGCAGCCCGTCCGCCTGCGCGGCCGTGAAGTTCAGGGCGTCGAACTCGGCCACGGCCGCGTCGACGAGCGCGCGGGCGGCGGCGTCCTCGAGGGCGATGAAGACGGGCCCCAGGGCGAAGCAGAGGCCGATCAGCGCCGCCGCGAAGGCGGTGACGGTCAGGAGCGGCACCGCGATGTCCCGCCACACGACCACAGCGAAGGGCACTTTGGGTCTGGGGGGGGTCGCGCGCTCTGGATCTTCATAGGGCCCGGGCGGCGGGGGTTGTGGGCCGGGGGCCTGGGCGCAGTGCCCGAGGGCCGTGGGGCCTGCCAGGCCCGTCCCTGGGGCCGCCTCCGCGGGCCCCGTGGGGTCCGGCAGGAGGTAGTTCGGGGGCCAGTGCTGCGGGTTCGCGGCCTTTGGGGCGGTGGAGGCCGGGGCATATCGGGGGGGCGGGCTCGGGTTGTGCATGCGGCGGGCGGATCATGGGAGGCACCGCCGATCCCACGCCCCCTGGGCAGCACAGACGCAACTCTGGAGACAAGGCAAAGGACACTCAACGGGCAGCAGCACGGGCGCGACTCGATGCCGAGGCACGGCCAGGCACGCGTTGGAGCGGAGGAGCGGGGGTGGTGGGGGGTTTGAAGGGAGGGGGGGGGGGCGCAAGCAGGTCTCAAAGCGCTCTACACATGCACGTCCTGGTATGCATATGCAGCAATGTCCGGCAGTTCCGCATGATCACAGGTATGATACACGTGTGCTACCATACGAGGGAGGGGGAGGGGGGGGGGGTGTTGACCCTCCTCCTTGCCAACAGGACTCCCAAACAGATCTGGCGCCAAAGGCGCCGGAGAATATTTTTGGCGTAACAAAAGCTCATACATGGTTGACCCTCCTCCTTGTCAACAAATGTCACAGTGCAAGGTAACCTTAAGCAATGAATTTGTGGCAAAGTCTGTGCGCACAACAAGACAGTGTCAATTCATGACAGTCCATTTTCATGGAGACATGCTATTCAATGAGAATAGCTGACTCACACCCGGAACATGACCCTGAGGAACACACAGCACATTGGCACCAAAGCGCCAAAAAAACTTTTGCAGGCGGCTTGGAAAGGGAGGAGGGGGGGGTCTGGACCCGGGGGGCGATCTCTTACAATTCTATTGCCCATCAGCAAGGCACCTCGAAGAGAGAGGGAGCACAGTCAATCAATCAGTCAGGTAGTCACGAAGTCAATGAGGAGCCCCCCACCCCCGTCCAAACATCCAAATAGCGTGAAAAACACAAAAAGAGGGTCCAAAACATGCTTTACATCGGATGTTTGATCATTGTGAATGGTTGGAATATCAACAAATGGGTTTTGGAAATTTCAATTTTTGAGCTGCAGAGGGTGGAAAACAGCATAAGCAGGTTGTGTGCCCCAGCCCCTTCGGAGCTGCCTCAACCCCCTCCAAACACCCAAATAGGGTGAAAAACTCTTAAAGAGGATCTAAAACATGCTTTACACAAGATATTTGATCATTGCGAATGGTCAAAATATAGAAAAGGATTGTAGCCCTATCATGAGTGAGAAGCTACCACCCGGAAAGCCTTGATGACCTATGGGGAAAAAATCCCAAGAAAGCACTTGAAACTTTCAACCAAAGATCTTGGAAATGATTCAAACATTTCCGACCTAGATTGTTGTCCTACAACTCAAAAAGGGTAGGTTTCTAAATAATCCTACGGGTCCGTAGTTGCTATTCCCAATTGAAAAACTGCTCTGCATGGTGACAAAAATTATTGATGACTCTAAAGTTTGGTCATCACAGAAACACGTCTAAGCGATACTCTTGATCCTCAAATTCCCACAAACAACGCACAAACAAGAAGAAAACAACTGTGGGAGAATGCAATGTACCTGACCGAATCCACTCGGTTCTGAAATTACTTCGACTCATGTACACTTATCAATCTTAGTGAGGTTTCGTCGGCTGATTACTTCTGCCATGTTTTGATTTCATTTGACTTTTTCGTTGATCTGGTCTCCACTTCATGGCCTACTCCACGTTTGTGAAACAAACAAGCAAAGACTGGGCGAAGGTGATGAGGTGGGGGCTGGGCACTTTCAATCCGAGTTTCATTTGATTTGAACGACTTGTAACGTACTTACTGTCCCAACTTGAGAACATGAAAACCATAAGGGCAAACACAATGAACATGTCAGGCGACGTCGTTCCAAGCATTTTAAAAATACAAAAACAAAGCCAAGACGTTCATACCATTGCATAGTACTCCCCTTGTGGGTTGCGACCTTGCCGGGAGAGGCAGCCCAAAATGCTAAAACGCAGCTTACCTCATCTCACTTCCTTTCTATCTACTCAAAATGTGTGCAGACTACTCCCTGCAACACTATCACACGCAAAGGGGGAGGTTCTAGAGTCCAGTGAGATGCTGTCTTGAAAACATCAATAGCCATGACTGCAACTCGGTGATACTGCCCAGAAGGGGGCAAGAAATTCGAGATCACAAACCCCCTGCCTCACCTTGGACGCTGCTTCCCGGACCTCAAGCAGGCGCACGCTAGACGTCGATTTGGGCTGCCTCCGTCGGCAAAAAAATCCTGCATCTGGCTCTGAGCAACTATTAAAACAGTTACAAGGGAACAGAAAAGTCGAAACATCCAAAGTTATCAAAAAAACAAAAGCAGCAAATCTCTGTCCTTGAGAATCTCTCCCCACATCTGAGCCTGCCACAGCTCTGAGTGGGGAGGCCGGTTCCACAAACTGCCAAAATGGCCAAAATCTCCGCTCATGAATTGTGTTGAGCATGTAGGCCTTGTGCGGTGGGCCCAATCCAAATGAAGAACAAACACTTCGTCTCACCTTGTGCCACCAACTTGATGGTATGGTATGGTATGGTATGGTATGGTATGGTACGGTATGGTATGGTATGGTATGGTACGGTACGGTACGGTACGGTACGGCACGGCACGGTACGGTACGGTACGGTACGGTACGGTACGGTACGGTACGGTACGGTACGGTACGGTACGGTATGGTATGGTATGGGGCAAAACACACATTTTGGGAGTGGCATGTTACATGAATTTCATATGACATGCATGCCACACTATGCAAATGCACGGGACTCAAGCGACCGAGAGGCGAACGCACACAAAACGAACCCTGTGTTTAGGCTTGGCTTTATGATGCCACTTTGATGGATGCCAAGGAAAAGAAGACTGCGACAGCTGAACCCCCTTACACCCGGCGTCAGTACAACACTGTCTTTTGGTGGAGATTTCAATCCGAGTCTGGGGTCTCAAATGGCCCATTCGAGGTCTGGTCAGTCTGGGGCACAAACGAAGACATCCGCATTGGGAATGCGCTGAACCGCTCATCACGAGCCATGGGCAGCGTCTGCTATGGAACGCATGGGACGCAGTTGCACTTCAGGGACGCGACTCCGGGGCAGACATGCCACCAGCGTCCGCCAGGTCACACGTGATCAGATGGGGCTGGCTCCTACTGGGTCTGACACAGAGACGCAGCTGGTTCCTACGGAGCAGATCTTACTGAGTGGCACATGGGACGGGGCTGAGTCCTAACGAAACTCAGTTCCCCTGCCGGACACTAGTGGCATGTCTGCTCCGGGGTGCTGCCTTGGGGAATACTGCAGGTGCCGGCAATGCTGTTGCACAAATCCATTACCGAGAATGGGAGGAGGAGGGAGTCAGGAAAGCAAACAGCAGCGGGCAGGGGTCAGTGGTCAGGCGTGACAAGTAAAAGAAGAGAGGGAAGGCATGCGAAACAAGAAAGATGGGGCTGCCGGTGGGGGGGCGTAAAGGGCTGTGCTTAAGGGGAGAGGGGTGTCTGGGACCCACAGGTTTGTGTACCAGAAATGGCCCCACCAGATCTTCCCAACGGTAAATTTCGCTTTTTCCCACGATGGTCACTTTGGTCTGGGGGAGGGGGGGGGGGGTTGGCACAAGGCCTTGGTGGTTGGCTCTGGTAGCCTGTGGCGGCGCGTATTGGCCTCTCGCCCTTGAACCTTCTGCTATGACAAGCAGGCATCCGTACTACTGCGGGCATCCGCACTGCCGCGGGCATCCCCCTGCCTTGGGGGGGGGGGGGGGGAATCCAGAATGCAACTTCTGCCCATGGCGTCCTCCCCTGACGGCCTGATCAGTGCCCAGTATGCGGTCATTACGAAGACCCCCCAGGGGGGGAGGTGCTCACCACAACGAGCAACGTGAATGTCACACGGGGGGGGGGGGGGTGGCCCCACTCCTTGCGAGCGTACCTGCAACGCACGAATCCAAAAGATTTGACGCAAAAATCCTGACATCAAAAAGTGAGGGGGGGTGCGGAGGGAGTAGGTGGGTACTTCCGGGTGTACGTACTCGTTCGCCTTTTTGGGGAGGGAATCCCCCACTTGTGGAGATGTGGGCTGGGTGCCCACCCATTGGGTTGAGGGGATGGGCAGCCGGATGGGCTGCATAACCGCCGGGGATAATCATTTTCACTGCGTGAGAGCGGGGTAGTCGTCCCGCCACTCCCAAGCGCTGCTTCTGCCCCTTGGCATCCCTCCAATGCCGGCGCTGGCACGCCAGAGGTCGTGAGAGCGGCAACGGCATCTCCAGTGACGGTCGCACGCGCAGCTCCGCTTGTGTGTTTTTTTCAGTTTGCCGAACAAAACTGGTCGCGAATGAATCCGTTGCGGACATGATATCAATGCATGTCTCAGTGCCGCGTGTCGCCGCCGCCGCACGCAAAAGGCCGGGGGGGGGGGGGGTAGTGGGACATGCACAACCAACGTCAATCAACACCGAAGGATTGGTTTGGTCCATACAACAACAACAACAACAACAACAACTGCGAGGGACCAGCGGGTCGTCCAGAACCGAACTCTCGCCCCGTTGAGCCGCCCCCCTGCTCCCCCGCAGGGCCTGAGGAAGGAAGGCGGAACTGACGTCCATCGCGATGCACCCGCTCGGTCTTCGTCCCGCAAATCCGCAGCCCCGCCAGCACCGCAGGGCCCGGCCACCGCCCCCACGTACCACGCGCCGGGGGCTGGTTTGCCACTTCCAAAACAAGATCTTGTGGGTAGCATGTACTCGGGGTTTTGCAACCAGCCCTTTTTGGATACCCCGGGGGGGGGGGGGGATTCCGTGCGGGGGAAAATATGAATCTACAAATTCTGGCGCGACAAAATCTGTGCCACTTCTTTAAAATGAGCGAACAAATTATGTATGGCTCCCAACAATTGCTCATGAGAAACAGTGGGTGCTTGCTGTTGTTACCCGCACAAATCCTTAAAAACACCGAACAAATTGCGTACAAACTTTTTGTACAGAATTCAAAATGCAGAAATTCCAGCTTGTACAATCCCCCCTGCCCCCCCCCGGGTAGAAACCGAGCTGACTTGCCACCAGGCCACTTAGGGAAGGTGCTCGCCTGCCCCGCGCCACGTGCCATCCGGAGGAGGGAGGCCCGCCACCGCCGTACAGTGTACCGCCGCGCGTGTGCCTCGCCGCACAGCGGGCCCGGTGTGTCACCGGGGCCCCTGTGCGCCCTCCCCGGCTGTTCGCTTGCCGTTGGCCCTGCCGGGTTCGGGCTGCCCTTGCGGGGCCTCTCCGGGGCTGGGGTGCTGGGGTGCATCTGCGGGGACATTGAAGAGGAGAGGGAGGGAGGGAGAAGGTGCGGGTGCGTGCTATTAACAAGGGCTGCCTTTTTAAGGTCCTGGATGCTCATGCGACAGGGCGGTTAGGGGGTTAGCGGGTGCTATCAGAGAGGGAGACCCCCGGGCAGCGATGAGGCAGCGACTCCATACCAGCCCGGCATGACAGCGGGGCTGGAGGTATGGCTGGTCACCCTGTCCCTTCTGCCGAGTCGAGAACCGCTGTTTGTGTGAGGTGTCGGGTGTCGAGTGATCGTCTGTGGAGGCTCTCCCTGAAACAGGGAGCGTGCCACTTCTGGCTCATCTCTCTCTCTCTCTCTCTCTCTCTCTGTGTGTGTGTGTGTGTGTTTATGCCGCACGCTGACGCCATGTGTCGCTATGAGGTGGGCTGCCACATGCAACACGGCATGAGAGTGGGGCTTGAATCATGGCGAGGTCCCGCCTCTGCGGCGGCTGTTGAGTCAAAACCTGTGGTGTAGAAGCATCTCCGTCGATGCTCTACCATGTCCCTGAGCCCAAAGGGAACGTGCAGCAGCTGGCTCATGCTCCACCAGCGTGCCCTGCAGCAGGGGGGCTGGCGGGGGGGGGATGAGGAATTTGGACTTCCGGGCCTCCGTTGTGGGGGGGTTGGTGGTGTTGGTGGTGTGTGTGGGGGCCTCTAGGGGTCTGAAATGTGTTTCTGTGTGTGTGTGTGTGTGTGTGACGGGGAGGAATGCCATATTATAGAGGAAGGCCTGCATGGGTCCAGGGGTGGGCGCTCAGCGGGGGGGGGGCTGTGCCAGGAGGATGTCATCATGACTGCACTGGCCCCCTTTGAGAGTCGTCACCCTCGCCTAGGCCACAGCCTCTGGTGGCTGTGGGTTATGAGACCTCGGTGCCTGCACGCCCATGCCACTGTGTGTGACGTGTAAAACCGTGTTAAGGAGGGCATGTGGCTTTTATTGTCTTGGACGCTCTTCGGTCAGGGGAGGGCCCGTGGGTTTGGGTTAGGGTTACCTAAGCCCTGGCCACTGGGACTTCCCCCCCCCCATGACGACCCGGCGCGACGGAAGGACCAAACCAGGTCAAGGAGGGCACGTGCCTGTTCAGGGGCCTAAGAAGGGTCTGGGCGGTCGTGCGAAGGGATGGTCAGGAAGTCAGCGGGTCGGGCTGGCTGGACGCCGGCACTGCCCCTCTCCTTGCCCACCACGTGCTTTGCCGGGAGGGTCGGACCAGTCCTTCAAGTCAGAATGGACAGAATCCAGACCCGCCGACGAGTGCGATGCGTAGAGTGCGGCGGAGCGTTGTAAAGCCGCCAGTTCGTGGTTTGCACACCTCAGAGTCGCGAGTTGGAGGTCGGAAATGCGCCCGCCCCAGCCCTGCCACTCGTGTACGTGAGGCCACATTTTTGCTGCACACCGCTACCCCCGCCCCCCCATTGCGAGAGCAACACTAAAATTCCAAAATTTGATGGAAACGACACCTAGCGGTGCTGCCCTCCCATCAATTCAACGTCAGTTTATGCTTCTGGGAGCGGGGGGTTTGGCACGGCGGGACACTACCGGATGTGACCAGGCCATTGCTGAGTGACCCCCCCCAGGGGGGGGGGGGTCATTCGGGGCCCTGGCCGACCCACCCCCCCGACCACATCAGAAAACTTTTCCTCCGGCAGAAAATGAAAGTTATCAAAGGGGCCGGAAATTTGAGGCCGATTTCAGATGCACAAACTTCTTTTTGGCCTCTGGCATCTTGCCCACTAAGCAATGGCCTGGACGTGACCAATGCCTCTGCCATACACTTGCGCATCCGCAAAACCTCATGGCACCCCGCAGATCCTCATCCCCCCCCCCCGGCTGCCAAACAAACCAGTCATCTTGACCCACATCTACAAATCGGTGCAGGAGCGGTTAGGAAGGCGGTTGGAGAGGATTGGCAAAACGGTTCCGAGCGGTTACTGTCGGTTATACATGCCGCTGGTGGAGCGCTGGGGAAAGGGGGAGAGGGCTAGGCCGTGGGCAGGGATGCATTGCCGAGAGGCGGTTACGCAGGCGGTTGGAGGAGGGTGCCAAAGCGGTTGGGGGCGGTTACTGTCGGTTACGAATGCCATTGAGCCTTGGCGTCAGGGGGACAGTGGCTGGGCGTAGGCTGGGCCCTGTGGAGTAAGGGCGGTGGGGGTGCCTCCCCCCCCTTCCAATGCATCCGTGGCCGCGGGCGCCCCACACTCCACCCCTTCGACCGTCGCTAGCCGTCGGCAAACATCAGACCGCCGCCGTGATCCTCCATGGGCCACGGGCTGGCCCCGTCCGGGCCCCGGCGCCCGGGGCCCTCCTCACGATCGCCGGAAGAAATGACGGACTCGATGATGGAGGCGGGCAGACTGCCGGCGCCCGGGGCCTTGGGGGTCCCGTCGGGCGTGGGGGAGGGTCCATCTGCGGACAGCGAAGGGGAGCGGGGCGGGGGTGGGTCGTTGCCTCTGTGCCCCTCCGCTCCTGCGCATGTGGGGGCAAGGGCTGGACGTCGTGCGCCAAGTGTGCCCCTTCGGAAGAGCGGAGGGAACACGTCACCGCTTCTGTGCCCCTGTGCCCTGTGCCGGTGGATTGTTTTGGAGTTCTTCTTTTTTTTTTCAAATATGTTGAAGTTTTTAAGTTTTTGCCGGAGTTTTTGGAATTGTTTGGGAATGAAAATGAAACAAACAATAAAATCCCAAAAGAGCGGACTGAATACATCACCGCTTCTGTGCCCGTGTGCCCCTGCGCCCCGGTGCTTTTGGAATTGTTTGCAATTTTTTGAAATTTTTGGATTTTTTCGAATTCTGTTGGAATTTTCGGAAATTCTATTGCCTTCGGCAGTGCACCTCGAAGAGAGGTTGACAGTCAGCCAATCAGTCTCTGAGCCAGCAGGCAGGCAGTCAGGCAGGCAGTCAGACAGATACACACAGTTTGGGTTTTTTGTCAGTGGCAGATGCGGCCCCAACCAGCAGCGAGGCCCTACGCCACAAGTCAAGCAGTGGCCGGGTGGTAACGCAGTCGGCGCGCATCCGTGAGGCCGGCGGTTCGCACCCCAGTATGCCCATTTTGGCGCCGCCGCCGGCGGCGGCGGTAAAAGTTTGCATACAGGGATTCGAACCGACGGCTGCACAGCTGGACTGGACTGCGCTACCGTTGGACCGCTGGCCCTGATATTATATCCATGCGTCCCCACTGCTTGTAGCCTATTAAGCAAAAACTTTTGACCCCCCCCCACCCCCCCCCCACCCACCCACCCCCCCCCACCCCCCCTCAAAAAAGTGATATCCAGTTTAAGGGGGTAGAGGCCTCAAAATCAAAAAATCCATTGGGGGATGCTCTTATTGGGCAAAATAATGATTTTACAAGGGGTTGGACATCCAATATCATGCCTTGGGGTATGCTACGCGAATGACCCCAAAAAAGGGGGGTATATGACGCCCGCGCCTGTGCTTGATCTAACAACCTCTCTTCGAGGTGATTTTAGAATCATTTTTCGGAATTTATGGAACTTGTTTTTGGAATTTTGGGACGTTTTGGAATACAGATAAAATAAAACAATACAATTCTGATAGAGCGGAGTGACCACATCTCCGCTGCTTTGCCCTGTGCCCCTCTGAGACTGCGCCCCTCCGGCCCTGCGCCCAGCTGGGGGCGGACCTGGACTGCCGACACCGTGACTGGGGTGTCGGGACACTGTGGGTGGGCTTTGTGGGGCGTGCTGTGAGGGGCTTTGCCGGGACCGCTACCCCCACCGCGTGCCCCTGCCCCGTTTGGCCTTCGCGGAGGCTCTCGTTCAGCCTTTCAGTCGGGGCCCTGCATGGGCAGAGGCGCATTTGTGGGGTCATCGTTTGCTGGCCGTTTCTGCTGATGGATTGCGACGGTATCAACGAAAAACAAGAACTGTTGCTGTATGTGCACCTGGTGTGCCAAGGTTGGAAGCACCATTTGAATTTATATCCGGACGATAGCAATTTCTACCCGAATTCTGCAATCAAGGACAGAATTTCAGCAAAATGGACTGCAGTGCACATGTAAATGAGCATGGAATGACCGAATGTTCAACTGGTTCCGATCGGTGCAATGCGTGGATGGCGGTGTCACGTACAACCAATGCACGAGCACGGATTGCCGTGCAAGGTGGCAACCCATGAAGAAGCGGGATTACTACGGCATGTGGCACTCCCAAACAGCGTATCTTCAAATCACGGATTTTTCGGGATGCTTGGCTTCAAAGAGACCGGATACCGCGCTAGGACAATCTTCCATTTCCTCTCGTTGCCGGCAACACAGGGAAGCGGGGGACCAATGAGTCAGTGAGACAAAAGGAGAGGGCTACAATTGAAATGAGACCTGGAGCCGTACTCAGTGGAGGTCCTGATGTCCGGGAGTCTGTCGGTCGTAGTTTGCTTTCGCCCCTGGACCCGGAGGTGACCCGGACCGAAAATTCAGCAAAAAAACAAAAAGTGAAAATGGGAGTTTTGGGATCAGCGCGTCGAGGGTGTTCAGAAAATTCATCATTGGTCACGTATTTGGTGGAAAAAATTGATAATGCTAAAAAGAAAATCAGCGCCAGAATTCATACGAACTTGTCAATGGTCCTGTCAATTGAGCCCTTTCCCGACCCCCCCCCCCCCGGAAGCGAAAACCCGACTTCCCCAGCCCCTCTCCCTGGAACCAAACATCGGGCAAACCTGTGACAGTGATTTGTGGGGGGCTGGGTGCCGGTTGGGGCACGGCCGGAGGAAATGTCTGCCTTTCAACTTTGTCCTGTGCACATCAGCAGAAGAACAACAAGGGGTCGGATGACTAGAGAGTGAAGTAGGGGTCAGAATGCATGGCGGTTTGTGAAGGTTCGTGAGGGTTCGCAGAGAGGTGTAACAGGATGTGAAGGATTGTCAGGGGTTGTGAGCGGTGATCATGGCACATCAGCACCAAGCTGGAAGCACCACCTCCAGCCCCGCCTCCACCTCCAATCCTCCACATCCGCATCCGCATCTACCTCCACATCAATCTCAATATCCATATCGACATCCTAATCTGCGTTGACATCCACATCCACATCCACATCCACATCCACATCCACATCCACATCCACATCCACATCCACATCCACATCCACATCCACATCCAGACCCACATCCACATCCACGTCCACATCCACATCCACACCAACATCCACATCCACGTCCACATCCACATCCACATCCACATCCACACCCACATCCACATCCACATCCACGTCCACATCCACATCCACATCCACATCCACATCCACATCCACATCCAAATCCACATCCACACCCACATCCACATCCACGTCCACATCCACATCCACATCCACATCCACATCCACATCCACATCCACATCCACATCCACATCCACATCCACATCCACATCCAGACCCACATCCACATCCACGTCCACATCCACATCCACACCCACATCCACATCCACGTCCACATCCACATCCACATCCACATCCACACCCACATCCACATCCACGTCCACGTCCACATCCACATCCACATCCACATCCACATCCACATCCACATCCACATCCACATCCACATCCACACCCACATCCACATCCACATCCACATCCACATCCACATCCACATCCACATCCACATCCACATCCACATCCACGTCCACGTCCACATCCACATCCACATCCACGTCCACATCCACATCCACATCCACATCCACATCCACATCCACGTCCACATCCACATCCACATCCACATCCAGACCCACATCCACATCCACGTCCACATCCACATCCACATCCACATCCACATCCACATCCACATCCAGACCCACATCCACATCCACGTCCACATCCACATCCACATCCACATCCACATCCACATCCACATCCACATCCACATCCACATCCACACCCACATCCACATCCACGTCCACGTCCACATCCACATCCACATCCACATCCACATCCACATCCACATCCACGTCCACGTCCACATCCACATCCACATCCACATCCACATCCACATCCACATCCACGTCCACATCCACGTCCACATCCACGTCCACATCCACATCCACATCCACATCCACATCCACATCCACATCCACATCCACATCCACGTCCACATCCACATCCACATCCACATCCACGTCCACATCCACGTCCACATCCACATCCACATCCACATCCACATCCACATCCACATCCACATCCACATCCACATCCACATCCACATCCACATCCACATCCACATCCACATCCACATCCACATCCACATCCACGTCCACATCCACATCCACATCCACATCCACATCCACATCCACATCCACATCCACATCCACATCCACATCCACGTCCACATCCACATCCACATCCACATCCACGTCCACATCCACGTCCACGTCCACATCCACATCCACATCCACATCCACGTCCACATCCACGTCCACATCCACGTCCACATCCACATCCACGTCCACATCCACATCCACATCCACATCCACATCCACATCCACATCCACATCCACATCCACATCCAGACCCACATCCACATCCACGTGCACATCCACATCCACACCCACATCCACGTCCACATCCACATCCACACCCACATCCACATCCACGTCCACATCCACATCCACATCCACATCCACACCCACATCCACATCCACATCCACGTCCACACCCACATCCACATCCACATCCACGTCCACATCCACATCCACATCCACATCCACATCCACATCCACATCCACATCCACATCCACACCCACATCCACATCCACGTCCACGTCCACATCCACATCCACATCCACATCCACATCCACATCCACGTCCACATCCACATCCACATCCACATCCACATCCACATCCACATCCACATCCACATCCACGTCCACATCCACGTCCACATCCACGTCCACATCCACATCCACATCCACATCCACATCCACACCCACATCCACATGCACATCCACATCCACATCCACATCCACATCCACATCCACATCCACATCCACATCCACGTCCACGTCCACATCCACATCCACATCCACGTCCACATCCACATCCACATCCACATCCACATCCACATCCACGTCCACATCCACATCCACATCCACATCCAGACCCACATCCACATCCACGTCCACATCCACATCCACATCCACATCCACATCCACATCCACATCCAGACCCACATCCACATCCACGTCCACATCCACATCCACATCCACATCCACATCCACATCCACATCCACATCCACATCCACATCCACACCCACATCCACATCCACGTCCACGTCCACATCCACATCCACATCCACATCCACATCCACATCCACATCCACGTCCACGTCCACATCCACATCCACATCCACATCCACATCCACATCCACATCCACGTCCACATCCACGTCCACATCCACGTCCACATCCACATCCACATCCACATCCACATCCACATCCACATCCACATCCACATCCACGTCCACATCCACATCCACATCCACATCCACGTCCACATCCACGTCCACATCCACATCCACATCCACATCCACATCCACATCCACGTCCACATCCACGTCCACATCCACGTCCACATCCACATCCACATCCACATCCACATCCACATCCACATCCACATCCACGTCCACATCCACGTCCACATCCACGTCCACATCCACATCCACATCCACATCCACATCCACATCCACATCCACATCCACATCCACATCCACATCCACATCCACATCTACATCCACATCCACATCCACATCCACGTCCACATCCACATCCACATCCACATCCACATCCACATCCACATCCACATCCACATCCACATCCACATCCACATCCACATCCACATCCACATCCACGTCCACATCCACGTCCACATCCACGTCCACATCCACGTCCACGTCCACATCCACATCCACATCCACATCCACATCCACGTCCACATCCACGTCCACATCCACGTCCACATCCACATCCACATCCACATCCACACCCACATCCACATCCACACCCACATCCACATCCACATCCACGTCCACATCCACGTCCACACCCACATCCACATCCACGTCCACATCCACGTCCACATCCACATCCACGTCCACATCCACATCCACGTCCACATCCACGTCCACATCCACATCCACATCCACGTCCACATCCACATCCACATCCACATCCACATCCACATCCACATCCACATCCACATCCACATCCACATCCACCACCACCTCCACCTGCACCCACCCCCACGCGCACCTCCATCTCCCTGTCCACATCCACATTCCCATACCTGCATTATCAAAAGGGCGTGTTTGTGTGCCAAGAGCTGCCTTTTGAGGTGGTTCTTGGAGCCGGTCCCAAACAGATCATCTCTTCCCGGAAAAGGGAAGCCGCCCTGCCTGTACTCTGTGTACGCCCCCTGAGGCAACGGGTGGTAGGCGCAGGGCAGACCGCAGCTCCCGGCGGCCGGTGGCGCCACGGGCCCGCAGCCGACAAGGCACACCGCAGCCACGGGGGGGGTGACTGTAGCCGGTCCCGATGCGACCCACCCCCCAGCGACCTGTCGAAAACTCGGAGGGGGGGGGGGGTGGCTGTTGGTGTGGGGGGGTATTGGTGGGAGGGCAGGGGGGGGGGGACTTGCGCGCGACCCACTACTACATACATACCTCCATGGAGTATGTGGGGGTCAACGTGAAGCAAGGTGCAGAATGGGGCAAGGGGCATGGCAGGCAGGGCAAAACCCAAAAACCGTCCAACACCACCGGGACCACTATCTCCCAAAACCCGGCGGGGCGGGGGAGGGGGGGGGTCGCATACAAAGACCGGGCCCGGTCACCCCGCCCCCCGTGACAGCAGCAGCATCACATGCCCGGCCCCAAGGGGGGAAAGAAGCACGTCTTCCACAGAGCCCAGCTGCCTTCTGCTGAAATGAACAACGGCCCCTCAGACTGCGCCTGGCGTTGGGACAGAGATGCCGCCGTGAGCAGCAGCCTAAGATCGCCCGGCACAACTCGTGGGCGATTCTTGTCTTGTTTTGCAGCACAAGGGACGGCAGCGTGCAGGCCCCCAGGACTTAGGAATGGGGCCGTTGTCCTGGAGGTAGGCCCATGCAGATCTGGCGGCCAGAAGAATCGTTTGGATCTCGGACGGCCACTCGGCATCGTATTTGGGAAAAGGATGTCTGTTGTCATTCGTCCTTTTTCGGTTTCATTCGTTGTACAAAGCCGTGGGACACACCGCTCCCTTGCCTGCGCCGACAGGCCTTACCCTACTCCAATTGGGCAGGCGCCAAACCGATAAAGGTCTGAACACAAATTCATTTTGTCGACTGCCTCTTCGGGTGGCGATCCTGTGCAATCTCCGGGGGGGGGCACCAGCCTTCATTGTAAGTGCAAACCACTCTGGAGCCTGCCCTGGAGATGCTGGGTTCTATCTCCCAAGCCGTCCACACCCTTCTTCCATGCGATGGTGCCGTTGGAATCGGGCCCGCAAACAGCAACGGGTGCTGTCCATGAGGCTGTCTGTTTATGGGGTGTTGTGCTGCGGATGCTGCCCCATTGGGAGCTTGCGCCAGGGGCCACCTCTGCTATCCCTCTGCCGTCGACCGCTGTAGTATCTTTCGACGCCCCGCTGGAAGACTGTCCGTGGCATGTGCTGCGGCCCTGTCACCGCTTTGGGTGGCTCCTTGCACCTTCAACGGTCCCCTCCCTGTGTGCGTGGCCTCTGCATTGTGATGTGACCCGGAGGGGTCGGGGTTGAACCTCGTGCCACGCATGCGGATGTCTCACCCACGCCTCCACGACGTAAACTGTGTCCACAATACAAACAAAAACATTGCAGCACGAAACCGATACTGCGGTCCAATGGGTTACGGCGGCAACCCGGGCCACTGCAGGGTCCATGAAAACTACAGCGAGTACCAGCGCAGGTGAGGGGGTGGGGCGAGGCGGCACGACGCGGCGCGGACTTGACCTGACGCGAAGTGACGAGACGTAAACTGGCGGGAGGTGATGCGGCGCGACATGCAGTGCCGTGCCCTGCCATACTGCGCTGTGCTGTGCTGTGCTGTGCTGTGATGGAAGCCGCGATGGGACGGGCCGGGCCGGGCCGGGCCGGGCCGGGCCGTGAGGACTTCGACCATGCGGTAAACGGTGGATGCGAAGGACTCCACAGACGACTCTGCAACGGTCTGCTTCACGTTCGAGGACGGCGGCGCGGCGGCATCACCTGCCAGAAACTAGCCAGTCCAACGGCTGCGACTCCTTGGCGATAGATGACAACCAAAGCCACGGGGGGGGGCAACTACAATCGGTCCTGATGCGACCCAACCCCCAGCTATTTGTCAAAACTTGCGGGGGGTCGGCGGGAGGGTGGGGGGCATTGGCAGCTCAGCCGGTGGGGGGGGTCCCAAGGGCGGGGGGGCTGCGCGCGACCCACTACTACCACATGCATACCTCAAGGGGATGTGTGTGTCTAGGGGCAATGGGGGTATAGAGGTATGTATGCGATAATAGCGATTTCTCGGCTTTGCCGGGAAGAAAGTCTTAAGGGTCTTAAGGACTAAAGGCATAGTACCCCCTTCAACGAAGCATGGGACAAAAAAATTGCCACCGTTGGCGCCATGGCCCCTGCACCGCTATCTTTCATAACTCGGGGGGGGGGGTCGCACAAGGACCGGGCCCGGCCGCCCCCCCCGTGACCAAGGCATCACAACGAAGGGACAGGCCAACAAGAATGGGACCCCGATGACAGTCCCGAGAACCCGCCAAAAGTTTCACCTCCGTCCAATGAAACCGACGGTGTGGCAGGTCAGCGTGGCCAACCAGCAAACCCCATGTGCTCCGGACACCGAGTCGCCCCCGAGCCACCCCGATCCCGATCCGCTCTCGCCTCAAGAGTCAGGGGCACACCGAGTACACGTCCGTGGAAGGCGCTGGAGGCGTCGGCAAGATCTCTGGCTGACTGAAGAAGCCCCGCATGCGGTTGGTGGGCTTCCAGGTGGCAGTAATGAGGGGTCTGCTAACGGAACTCAGCACCTGCGCCAGTGGAAAGGGCCTTGAGGCAACTCCCGGTTTGCAGTTTGGACACCTCCGAGGGCACATTCAATCCGGCGTTGCCGCAACAGCAGCGGCAGCCGCACAAGCCGCACCGGCACAATCCGTCGCCACTGCTGTCACTTGGGCTACCACAACCAGAAGCGGCAGCAGCAACTCCAGCAGCAGCGGCAGCCGAGCAGTACACACAAAGGCTGTCCGGGGGCTGCGTGCTACCACCGAGATAGCAGCCCTAGCAGTGCTGGCAGCAGCAGGCAGGGGCAGCAGTGATTCGCAGCTGGTCGCACCCACGGGGGGGGGACGTCTCCTCGCTTCTGTACGCGACTCCCCCCCCCCTCAGTAGAAGTGGGCCGAAGGCCCTTAGGGGGGGGGGGGGGGTAACCCCTGCATTCTCGGGGGTCCCCAGCAAAGGGGACAAATTTTTCGGGCGCCTTCAGCGCGACCCTGCGTATGGCTGGCAGCTATTGACCCTTGGTAACCCCCGTGACCAAGGCATCACAACGAAGGGACAGGCCAACAAGAATGGGACCCCGATGACAGTCCCGAGAACCCGCCAAAAGTTTCACCTCCGTCCAATGAAACCGACGGTGTGTCCCCCCCTCTCTGCCATGCAGGCATTCGTGTCCCCCCCTCTCTGCCATGCAGGCATTCGTGTCCCCCCCTCTCTGCCATGCAGGCATTCGTGTTCCCCCCTCTCTGCCATGCAGGCATTCGTGTCCCCCCCTCTCTGCCATGCAGGCATTTAGGCATTCGTGTCCCGTCCCCCCCTCTCTGCCATGCAGGCATTCGTGTCCCCCCCTCTCTGCCATGCAGGCATTCGTGTCCCCCCCTCTCTGCCATGCAGGCATTCGTGTTCCCCCCTCTCTGCCATGCAGGCATTCGTGTCCTCCCCTCTCTGCCATGCAGGCATTCGTGTCCCCCCCTCTCTGCCATGCAGGCATTCGTGTCCCCCCCTCTCTGCCATGCAGGCATTCGTGTTCCCCCCTCTCTGCCATGCAGGCATTCGTGTCCCCCCCTCTCTGCCATGCAGGCATTCGTGTTCCCCCCTCTCTGCCATGCAGGCATTCGTGTCCCCCCCTCTCTGCCATGCAGGCATTCGTGTCCCCCCCTCTCTGCCATGCAGGCATTCGTGTCCCCCCCTCTCTGCCATGCAGGCATTCGTGTTCCCCCCTCTCTGCCATGCAGGCATTCGTGTCCCCCCCTCTCTGCCATGCAGGCATTCAGGCATTCGTGTCCCGTCCCCCCCTCTCTGCCATGCAGGCATTCGTGTCCCCCCCTCTCTGCCATGCAGGCATTCGTGTCCCCCCCTCTCTGCCATGCAGGCATTCGTGTCCCCCCCTCTCTGCCATGCAGGCATTCGTGTCCTCCCCTCTCTGCCTTGCAGGCATTCGTGTCCCCCCCTCTCTGCCATGCAGGCATTCGTGTCCCCCCCTCTCTGCCATGCAGGCATTCGTGTTCCCCCCTCTCTGCCATGCAGGCATTCGTGTCCCCCCCTCTCTGCCATGCAGGCATTTGTGTCCCCCCCTCTCTGCCATGCAGGCATTCAGGCAGTCGTGTCCCCCACTCTCTGCCATGCAGGCATTCGTGTCCCCCCCTCTCTGCCATGCAGGCATTCGTGTCCCCCCCTCTCTGCCATGCAGGCATTCGTGTCCCCCCCTCTCTGCCATGCAGGCATTCGTGTCCCCCCCTCTCTGCCATGCAGGCAATCGTGTCCCCCCCTCTCTGCCATGCAGGCATTCGTGTCCCCCCCTCTCTGCCATGCAGGCATTCGTGTCCCCCCCTCTCTGCCATGCAGGCATTCGTGTTCCCCCCTCTCTGCCATGCAGGCATTCGTGTCCCCCCCTCTCTGCCATGCAGGCATTCGTGTCCCCCCCTCTCTGCCATGCAGGCATTCGTGTCCCCCCCTCTCTGCCATGCAGGCATTCGTGTTCCCCCCTCTCTGCCATGCAGGCATTCGTGTCCCCCCCTCTCTGCCATGCAGGCATTCGTGTCCCCCCGTCTCTGCCATGCAGGCATTCGTGTCCCCCCCTCTCTGCCATGCAGGCATTCGTGTCCCCCCCTCTCTGCCATGCAGGCATTCGTGTCCCCCCCTCTCTGCCATGCAGGCATTCGTGTCCCCCCCTCTCTGCCATGCAGGCATTCGTGTCCCCCCCTCTCTGCCATGCAGGCATTCGTGTTCCCCCCTCTCTGCCATGCAGGCATTCGTGTCCCCCCCTCTCTGCCATGCAGGCATTCGTGTCCCCCCCTCTCTGCCATGCAGGCATTCGTGTCCCCCCCTCTCTGCCATGCAGGCATTCGTGTTCCCCCCTCTCTGCCATGCAGGCATTCGTGTCCCCCCCTCTCTGCCATGCAGGCATTTGTGTCCCCCCCTCTCTGCCATGCAGGCATTCGTGTCCCCCCCTCTCTGCCATGCAGGCATTCGTGTCCCCCCCTCTCTGCCATGCAGGCATTCGTGTCCCCCCCTCTCTGCCATGCAGGCATTCGTGTTCCCCCCTCTCTGCCATGCAGGCATTCGTGTCCCCCCCTCTCTGCCATGCAGGCATTCGTGTCCCCCCCTCTCTGCCATGCAGGCATTCGTGTCCCCCACTCTCTGCCATGCAGGCATTCGTGTCCCCCCCTCTCTGCCATGCAGACATTCGTGTCCCCCCCTCTCTGCCATGCAGGCATTCGTGTTCCCCCCTCTCTGCCATGCAGGCATTTGTGTCCCCCCCTCTCTGCCATGCAGGCATTCAGGCATTCGTGTCCCGTGCCCCCCTCTCTGCCATGCAGGCATTCGTGTCCCCCACTCTCTGCCATGCAGGCATTCGTGTCCCCCCCTCTCTGCCATGCAGACATTCGTGTCCCCCCCTCTCTGCCATGCAGGCATTCGTGTCCCCCCCTCTCTGCCATGCAGGCATTCGTGTCCCCCCCTCTCTGCCATGCAGGCATTCGTGTCCCCCCCTCTCTGCCATGCAGGCATTCGTGTCCCCCCCTCTCTGCCATGCAGGCATTCGTGTCCCCCCCTCTCTGCCATGCAGGCATTCGTGTCCCCCCCTCTCTGCCATGCAGGCATTCGTGTCCCCCCCTCTCTGCCATGCAGGCATTCGTGTTCCCCCCTCTCTGCCATGCAGGCATTCGTGTCCCCCCCTCTCTGCCATGCAGGCATTTGTGTCCCCCCCTCTCTGCCATGCAGGCATTCAGGCATTCGTGTCCCCCCCTCTCTGCCATGCAGGCATTCGTGTCCCCCCCTCTCTGCCATGCAGGCATTCGTGTCCCCCCCTCTCTGCCATGCAGGCATTCGTGTCCCCCCCTCTCTGCCATGCAGGCATTCGTGTCCCCCCCTCTCTGCCATGCAGGCAATCGTGTCCCCCCCTCTCTGCCATGCAGGCATTCGTGTCCCCCCCTCTCTGCCATGCAGGCATTCGTGTCCCCCCCTCTCTGCCATGCAGGCATTCGTGTTCCCCCCTCTCTGCCATGCAGGCATTCGTGTCCCCCCCTCTCTGCCATGCAGGCATTCGTGTCCCCCCCTCTCTGCCATGCAGGCATTCGTGTCCCCCCCTCTCTGCCATGCAGGCATTCGTGTTCCCCCCTCTCTGCCATGCAGGCATTCGTGTCCCCCCCTCTCTGCCATGCAGGCATTCGTGTCCCCCCGTCTCTGCCATGCAGGCATTCGTGTCCCCCCCTCTCTGCCATGCAGGCATTCGTGTCCCCCCCTCTCTGCCATGCAGGCATTCGTGTCCCCCCCTCTCTGCCATGCAGGCATTCGTGTCCCCCCCTCTCTGCCATGCAGGCATTCGTGTCCCCCCCTCTCTGCCATGCAGGCATTCGTGTCCCCCCCTCTCTGCCATGCAGGCATTCGTGTCCCACCCTCTCTGCCATGCAGGCATTCGTGTCCCCCCCTCTCTGCCATGCAGGCATTCGTTTCCCCCCTCTCTGCCATGCAGGCATTCGTGTCCCCCCCTCTCTGCCATGCAGGCATTCGTGTCCCCCCCTCTCTGCCATGCAGGCATTTGTGTCCCCCCCTCTCTGCCATGCAGGCATTCGTGTCACCCCCTCTCTGCCATGCAGGCATTCGTGTCCCCCCCTCTCTGCCATGCAGGCATTCGTGTCCCCCCCTCTCTGCCATGCAGGCATTCGTGTTGCCCCCTCTCTGCCATGCAGGCATTCGTGTCCCCCCCTCTCTGCCATGCAGGCATTCGTGTCCCCCCCTCTCTGCCATGCAGGCATTCGTGTCCCCCACTCTCTGCCATGCAGGCATTCGTGTCCCCCCCTCTCTGCCATGCAGACATTCGTGTCCCCCCCTCTCTGCCATGCAGGCATTCGTGTTCCCCCCTCTCTGCCATGCAGGCATTTGTGTCCCCCCCTCTCTGCCATGCAGGCATTCAGGCATTCGTGTCCCGTGCCCCCCTCTCTGCCATGCAGGCATTCGTGTCCCCCCCTCTCTGCCATGCAGGCATTCGTGTCCCCCCCTCTCTGCCATGCAGGCATTCGTGTTCCCCCCTCTCTGCCATGCAGGCATTCGTGTACACCCCTCTCTGCCATGCAGGCATTCGTGTTCCCCCCTCTCTGCCATGCAGGCATTCGTGTTCCCCCCTCTCTGCCATGCAGGCATTCGTGTTCCCCCCTCTCTGCCATGCAGGCATTCGTGTCCCCCCCTCTCTGCCATGCAGGCATTCGTGTCCCCCCCTCTCTGCCATGCAGGCATTCGTGTCCCCCCCTCTCTGCCATGCAGGCATTCGTGTCCCCCCCTCTCTGCCACGCAGGCATTCGTGTCCCCCCCTCTCTGCCATGCAGGCAATCGTGTCCCCCCCTCTCTGCCATGCAGGCATTCGTGTCCCCCCCTCTCTGCCATGCAGGCATTCGTGTTCCCCCCTCTCTGCCATGCAGGCATTCGTGTTCCCCCCTCTCTGCCATGCAGGCATTCGTGTCCCCCCCTCTCTGCCATGCAGGCATTCAGGCATTCGTGTCCCGTCCCCCCCTCTCTGCCATGCAGGCATTCGTGTCCCCCCCTCTCTGCCATGCAGGCATTCGTGTCCCCCCCTCTCTGCCATGCAGGCATTCGTGTCCCCCCCTCTCTGCCATGCAGGCAATCGTGTCCCCCCCTCTCTGCCATGCAGGCATTCGTGTCCCTTCCTCTCTGCCATGCAGGCATTCGTGTCCCCCCCTCTCTGCCATGCAGGCATTCGTGTTCCCCCCTCTCTGCCATGCAGGCATTCGTGTCCCCCCCTCGCTGCCATGCAGGCATTCAGGCATTCGTGTCCCGTCCCCCCCTCTCTGCCATGCAGGCATTCGTGTCCCCCCCTCTCTGCCATGCAGGCATTCGTGTCCCCCCCTCTCTGCCATGCAGGCATTCGTGTCCCCCCCTCTCTGCCATGCAGGCATTCGTGTCCCCCCCTCTCTGCCATGCAGGCATCCGGGCATTCGTGTCCCGTCCCCCCCTCTCTGCCATGCAGGCATTCGTATCCCCCCCTCTGTGCAATGCAGGCATTCAGGCATTCGTCTCCCGTCCCCCCCTCTCTGCCATGCAGGCATTCGTGTCCCCCCCTCTCTGCCATGCAGGCATTCGTGTCCCCCCCTCTGTGCAATGCAGGCATTCAGGCATTCCTGTCCCGTCCCCCCCTCTCTGCCATGCAGGCATTCGTATCCCCCCCTCTCTGCCATGCAGGCATTCGTGTTGCCCCCTCTCTGCCATGCAGGCATTCGTGTCCCCCCCTCTCTGCCATGCAGGCATTCGTGTTGCCCCCTCTCTGCCATGCAGGCATTCGTGTCCCCCCCTCTCTGCCATGCAGGCATTCGTGTCCCCCCCTCTCTGCCATGCAGGCATTCGTGTCCCCCACTCTCTGCCATGCAGGCATTCGTGTCCCCCCCTCTCTGCCATGCAGACATTCGTGTCCCCCCCTCTCTGCCATGCAGGCATTCGTGTTCCCCCCTCTCTGCCATGCAGGCATTTGTGTCCCCCCCTCTCTGCCATGCAGGCATTCAGGCATTCGTGTCCCGTGCCCCCCTCTCTGCCATGCAGGCATTCGTGTCCCCCCCTCTCTGCCATGCAGGCATTCGTGTCCCCCCCTCTCTGCCATGCAGGCATTCGTGTTCCCCCCTCTCTGCCATGCAGGCATTCGTGTACACCCCTCTCTGCCATGCAGGCATTCGTGTTCCCCCCTCTCTGCCATGCAGGCATTCGTGTTCCCCCCTCTCTGCCATGCAGGCATTCGTGTTCCCCCCTCTCTGCCATGCAGGCATTCGTGTCCCCCCCTCTCTGCCATGCAGGCATTCGTGTCCCCCCCTCTCTGCCATGCAGGCATTCGTGTCCCCCCCTCTCTGCCATGCAGGCATTCGTGTCCCCCCCTCTCTGCCACGCAGGCATTCGTGTCCCCCCCTCTCTGCCATGCAGGCAATCGTGTCCCCCCCTCTCTGCCATGCAGGCATTCGTGTCCCCCCCTCTCTGCCATGCAGGCATTCGTGTTCCCCCCTCTCTGCCATGCAGGCATTCGTGTTCCCCCCTCTCTGCCATGCAGGCATTCGTGTCCCCCCCTCTCTGCCATGCAGGCATTCAGGCATTCGTGTCCCGTCCCCCCCTCTCTGCCATGCAGGCATTCGTGTCCCCCCCTCTCTGCCATGCAGGCATTCGTGTCCCCCCCTCTCTGCCATGCAGGCATTCGTGTCCCCCCCTCTCTGCCATGCAGGCAATCGTGTCCCCCCCTCTCTGCCATGCAGGCATTCGTGTCCCTTCCTCTCTGCCATGCAGGCATTCGTGTCCCCCCCTCTCTGCCATGCAGGCATTCGTGTTCCCCCCTCTCTGCCATGCAGGCATTCGTGTCCCCCCCTCGCTGCCATGCAGGCATTCAGGCATTCGTGTCCCGTCCCCCCCTCTCTGCCATGCAGGCATTCGTGTCCCCCCCTCTCTGCCATGCAGGCATTCGTGTCCCCCCCTCTCTGCCATGCAGGCATTCGTGTCCCCCCCTCTCTGCCATGCAGGCATTCGTGTCCCCCCCTCTCTGCCATGCAGGCATCCGGGCATTCGTGTCCCGTCCCCCCCTCTCTGCCATGCAGGCATTCGTATCCCCCCCTCTGGGCAATGCAGGCATTCAGGCATTCGTCTCCCGTCCCCCCCTCTCTGCCATGCAGGCATTCGTGTCCCCCCCTCTCTGCCATGCAGGCATTCGTGTCCCCCCCTCTGTGCAATGCAGGCATTCAGGCATTCCTGTCCCGTCCCCCCCTCTCTGCCATGCAGGCATTCGTATCCCCCCCTCTCTGCCATGCAGGCATTCGTGTCCCCCCCTCTCTGCCATGCAGGCATTCGTGTCCCCCCCTCTCTGCCATGCAGGCATTCGTGTTCCCCCCTCTCTGCCATGCAGGCATTCGTGTACACCCCTCTCTGCCATGCAGGCATTCGTGTTCCCCCCTCTCTGCCATGCAGGCATTCGTGTTCCCCCCTCTCTGCCATGCAGGCATTCGTGTTCCCCCCTCTCTGCCATGCAGGCATTCGTGTCCCCCCCTCTCTGCCATGCAGGCATTCGTGTCCCCCCCTCTCTGCCATGCAGGCATTCGTGTCCCCCCCTCTCTGCCATGCAGGCATTCGTGTCCCCCCCTCTCTGCCACGCAGGCATTCGTGTCCCCCCCTCTCTGCCATGCAGGCAATCGTGTCCCCCCCTCTCTGCCATGCAGGCATTCGTGTCCCCCCCTCTCTGCCATGCAGGCATTCGTGTTCCCCCCTCTCTGCCATGCAGGCATTCGTGTTCCCCCCTCTCTGCCATGCAGGCATTCGTGTCCCCCCCTCTCTGCCATGCAGGCATTCAGGCATTCGTGTCCCGTCCCCCCCTCTCTGCCATGCAGGCATTCGTGTCCCCCCCTCTCTGCCATGCAGGCATTCGTGTCCCCCCCTCTCTGCCATGCAGGCATTCGTGTCCCCCCCTCTCTGCCATGCAGGCAATCGTGTCCCCCCCTCTCTGCCATGCAGGCATTCGTGTCCCTTCCTCTCTGCCATGCAGGCATTCGTGTCCCCCCCTCTCTGCCATGCAGGCATTCGTGTTCCCCCCTCTCTGCCATGCAGGCATTCGTGTCCCCCCCTCGCTGCCATGCAGGCATTCAGGCATTCGTGTCCCGTCCCCCCCTCTCTGCCATGCAGGCATTCGTGTCCCCCCCTCTCTGCCATGCAGGCATTCGTGTCCCCCCCTCTCTGCCATGCAGGCATTCGTGTCCCCCCCTCTCTGCCATGCAGGCATTCGTGTCCCCCCCTCTCTGCCATGCAGGCATCCGGGCATTCGTGTCCCGTCCCCCCCTCTCTGCCATGCAGGCATTCGTATCCCCCCCTCTGGGCAATGCAGGCATTCAGGCATTCGTCTCCCGTCCCCCCCTCTCTGCCATGCAGGCATTCGTGTCCCCCCCTCTCTGCCATGCAGGCATTCGTGTCCCCCCCTCTGTGCAATGCAGGCATTCAGGCATTCCTGTCCCGTCCCCCCCTCTCTGCCATGCAGGCATTCGTATCCCCCCCTCTCTGCCATGCAGGCATTCGTGTCCCCCCCTCTCTGCCATGCAGGCATTCGTGTCCCCCCCTCTCTGCCATGCAGGCATTCGTGTTCCCCCCTCTCTGCCATGCAGGCATTCGTGTACACCCCTCTCTGCCATGCAGGCATTCGTGTTCCCCCCTCTCTGCCATGCAGGCATTCGTGTTCCCCCCTCTCTGCCATGCAGGCATTCGTGTTCCCCCCTCTCTGCCATGCAGGCATTCGTGTCCCCCCCTCTCTGCCATGCAGGCATTCGTGTCCCCCCCTCTCTGCCATGCAGGCATTCGTGTCCCCCCCTCTCTGCCATGCAGGCATTCGTGTCCCCCCCTCTCTGCCACGCAGGCATTCGTGTCCCCCCCTCTCTGCCATGCAGGCAATCGTGTCCCCCCCTCTCTGCCATGCAGGCATTCGTGTCCCCCCCTCTCTGCCATGCAGGCATTCGTGTTCCCCCCTCTCTGCCATGCAGGCATTCGTGTTCCCCCCTCTCTGCCATGCAGGCATTCGTGTCCCCCCCTCTCTGCCATGCAGGCATTCAGGCATTCGTGTCCCGTCCCCCCCTCTCTGCCATGCAGGCATTCGTGTCCCCCCCTCTCTGCCATGCAGGCATTCGTGTCCCCCCCTCTCTGCCATGCAGGCATTCGTGTCCCCCCCTCTCTGCCATGCAGGCAATCGTGTCCCCCCCTCTCTGCCATGCAGGCATTCGTGTCCCTTCCTCTCTGCCATGCAGGCATTCGTGTCCCCCCCTCTCTGCCATGCAGGCATTCGTGTTCCCCCCTCTCTGCCATGCAGGCATTCGTGTCCCCCCCTCGCTGCCATGCAGGCATTCAGGCATTCGTGTCCCGTCCCCCCCTCTCTGCCATGCAGGCATTCGTGTCCCCCCCTCTCTGCCATGCAGGCATTCGTGTCCCCCCCTCTCTGCCATGCAGGCATTCGTGTCCCCCCCTCTCTGCCATGCAGGCATTCGTGTCCCCCCCTCTCTGCCATGCAGGCATCCGGGCATTCGTGTCCCGTCCCCCCCTCTCTGCCATGCAGGCATTCGTATCCCCCCCTCTCTGCCATGCAGGCAATCGTGTCCCCCCCTCTCTGCCATGCAGGCATTCGTGTCCCTTCCTCTCTGCCATGCAGGCATTCGTGTCCCCCCCTCTCTGCCATGCAGGCATTCGTGTTCCCCCCTCTCTGCCATGCAGGCATTCGTGTCCCCCCCTCGCTGCCATGCAGGCATTCAGGCATTCGTGTCCCGTCCCCCCCTCTCTGCCATGCAGGCATTCGTGTCCCCCCCTCTCTGCCATGCAGGCATTCGTGTCCCCCCCTCTCTGCCATGCAGGCATTCGTGTCCCCCCCTCTCTGCCATGCAGGCATTCGTGTCCCCCCCTCTCTGCCATGCAGGCATCCGGGCATTCGTGTCCCGTCCCCCCCTCTCTGCCATGCAGGCATTCGTATCCCCCCCTCTGGGCAATGCAGGCATTCAGGCATTCGTCTCCCGTCCCCCCCTCTCTGCCATGCAGGCATTCGTGTCCCCCCCTCTCTGCCATGCAGGCAATCGTGTCCCCCCCTCTCTGCCATGCAGGCATTCGTGTCCCTTCCTCTCTGCCATGCAGGCATTCGTGTCCCCCCCTCTCTGCCATGCAGGCATTCGTGTTCCCCCCTCTCTGCCATGCAGGCATTCGTGTCCCCCCCTCGCTGCCATGCAGGCATTCAGGCATTCGTGTCCCGTCCCCCCCTCTCTGCCATGCAGGCATTCGTGTCCCCCCCTCTCTGCCATGCAGGCATTCGTGTCCCCCCCTCTCTGCCATGCAGGCATTCGTGTCCCCCCCTCTCTGCCATGCAGGCATTCGTGTTCCCCCCTCTCTGCCATGCAGGCATCCGGGCATTCGTGTCCCGTCCCCCCCTCTCTGCCATGCAGGCATTCGTATCCCCCCCTCTGGGCAATGCAGGCATTCAGGCATTCGTCTCCCGTCCCCCCCTCTCTGCCATGCAGGCATTCGTGTCCCCCCCTCTCTGCCATGCAGGCATTCGTGTCCCCCCCTCTGTGCAATGCAGGCATTCAGGCATTCCTGTCCCGTCCCCCCCTCTCTGCCATGCAGGCATTCGTATCCCCCCCTCTCTGCCATGCAGGCATTCGTGTCCCCCCCTCTCTGCCATGCAGGCATTCGTGTCCCCCCCTCTCTGCCATGCAGGCATTCGTGTTCCCCCCTCTCTGCCATGCAGGCATTCGTGTACACCCCTCTCTGCCATGCAGGCATTCGTGTTCCCCCCTCTCTGCCATGCAGGCATTCGTGTTCCCCCCTCTCTGCCATGCAGGCATTCGTGTTCCCCCCTCTCTGCCATGCAGGCATTCGTGTCCCCCCCTCTCTGCCATGCAGGCATTCGTGTCCCCCCCTCTCTGCCATGCAGGCATTCGTGTCCCCCCCTCTCTGCCATGCAGGCATTCGTGTCCCCCCCTCTCTGCCACGCAGGCATTCGTGTCCCCCCCTCTCTGCCATGCAGGCAATCGTGTCCCCCCCTCTCTGCCATGCAGGCATTCGTGTCCCCCCCTCTCTGCCATGCAGGCATTCGTGTTCCCCCCTCTCTGCCATGCAGGCATTCGTGTTCCCCCCTCTCTGCCATGCAGGCATTCGTGTCCCCCCCTCTCTGCCATGCAGGCATTCAGGCATTCGTGTCCCGTCCCCCCCTCTCTGCCATGCAGGCATTCGTGTCCCCCCCTCTCTGCCATGCAGGCATTCGTGTCCCCCCCTCTCTGCCATGCAGGCATTCGTGTCCCCCCCTCTCTGCCATGCAGGCAATCGTGTCCCCCCCTCTCTGCCATGCAGGCATTCGTGTCCCTTCCTCTCTGCCATGCAGGCATTCGTGTCCCCCCCTCTCTGCCATGCAGGCATTCGTGTTCCCCCCTCTCTGCCATGCAGGCATTCGTGTCCCCCCCTCGCTGCCATGCAGGCATTCAGGCATTCGTGTCCCGTCCCCCCCTCTCTGCCATGCAGGCATTCGTGTCCCCCCCTCTCTGCCATGCAGGCATTCGTGTCCCCCCCTCTCTGCCATGCAGGCATTCGTGTCCCCCCCTCTCTGCCATGCAGGCATTCGTGTCCCCCCCTCTCTGCCATGCAGGCATCCGGGCATTCGTGTCCCGTCCCCCCCTCTCTGCCATGCAGGCATTCGTATCCCCCCCTCTGTGCAATGCAGGCATTCAGGCATTCGTCTCCTGTCCCCCCCTCTCTGCCATGCAGGCATTCGTGTCCCCCCCTCTCTGCCATGCAGGCATTCGTGTCCCCCCCTCTGTGCAATGCAGGCATTCAGGCATTCCTGTCCCGTCCCCCCCTCTCTGCCATGCAGGCATTCGTATCCCCCCCTCTCTGCCATGCAGGCATTCGTGTCCCCCCCTCTCTGCCATGCAGGCATTCGTGTCCCCCCCTCTCTGCCATGCAGGCATTCGTATCCCCCCCTCTCTGCCATGCAGGCATTCAGGCATTCGTGTCCCGTCCCCCCCTCTCTGCCATGCAGGCATTCGTGTCCCCCCCTCTCTGCCATGCAGGCATTCGTATCCCCCCCTCTGTGCAATGCAGGCATTCAGGCATTCCTGTCCCGTCCCCCCCTCTCTGCCATGCAGGCATTCGTATCCCCCCCTCTCTGCCATGCAGGCATTCGTGTCCCCCCCTCTCTGCCATGCAGGCATTCGTGTCCCCCCCTCTCTGCCATGCAGGCATTCGTATCCCCCCCTCACTGCCATGCAGGCATTCAGGCATTCGTGTCCCGTCCCCCCCTCTCTGCCATGCAGGCATTCGTGTCCCCCCCTCTCTGCCATGCAGGCATTCAGGCATTCGTGTCCCGTCCCCCCCTCTCTGCCATGCAGGCATTCGTGTCCCCCCCTCTCTGCCATGCAGGCAATCAGGCATTCGTGTCCCGTCCCCCCCTCTCTGCCATGCAGGCATTCGTATCCCCCCCTCTCTGCCATGCAGGCATTCAGGCATTCGTGTCCCGTTCCCCCCTCTCTGCCATGCAGGCATTCGTGTCCCCCCCTCTCTGCCATGCAGGCATTCAGGCATTCGTGTCCCGTCCCCCCCTCTCTGCCATGCAGGCATTCGTGTCCCCCCCTCTCTGCCATGCAGGCAATCAGGCATTCGTGTCCCGTCCCCCCCTCTCTGCCATGCAGGCATTCGTATCCCCCCCTCTCTGCCATGCAGGCATTCAGGCATTCGTGTCCCGTCCCCCCCTCTCTGCCATGCAGGCATTCGTGTCCCCCCCTCTCTGCCATGCAGGCATTCGTATCCCCCCCTCTCTGCCATGCAGGCATTCGTGTCCCCCCCTCTCTGCCATGCAGGCATTCGTGTCCCCCCCTCTCTGCCATGCAGGCATTCGTATCCCCCCCTCTCTGCCATGCAGGCATTCAGGCATTCGTGTCCCGTCCCCCCCTCTCTGCCATGCAGGCATTCGTGTCCCCCCCTCTCTGCCATGCAGGCATTCGTGTCCCCCCCTCTCTGCCATGCAGGCATTCAGGCATTCGTGTCCCGTCCCCCCCTCTCTGCCATGCAGGCATTCGTATCCCCCCCTCTCTGCCATGCAGGCATTCGTGTCCCCCCCTCTCTGCCATGCAGGCATTCGTGTCCCCCCCTCTCTGCCATGCAGGCATTCGTGTTCCCCCCTCTCTGCCATGCAGGCATTCGTGTTCCCCCCTCTCTGCCATGCAGGCATTCGTGTCCCCCCCTCTCTGCCATGCAGGCATTCGTGTCCCCCCCTCTCTGCCATGCAGGCATTCGTCTCCCCCCCTCTCTGCCATGCAGGCATCCGGGCATTCGTGTCCCGTCCCCCCCTCTCTGCCATGCAGGCATTCGTATCCCCCCCTCTGTGCAATGCAGGCATTCAGGCATTCGTCTCCCGTCCCCCCCTCTCTGCCATGCAGGCATTCGTGTCCCCCCCTCTCTGCCATGCAGGCATTCAGGCATTCGTGTCCCGTCCCCCCCTCTCTGCCATGCAGGCATTCGTATCCCCCCCTCTCTGCCATGCAGGCATTCGTGTCCCCCCCTCTCTGCCATGCAGGCATTCGTGTCCCCCCCTCTCTGCCATGCAGGCATTCGTATCCCCCCCTCTCTGCCATGCAGGCATTCGTGTTCCCCCCTCTCTGCCATGCAGGCATTCAGGCATTCGTGTCCCCCCCTCTCTGCCATGCAGGCATTCGTGTCCCCCCCTCTCTGCCATGCAGGCATTCGTGTCCCCCCCTCTCTGCCATGCAGGCATTCGTGTTCCCCCCTCTCTGCCATGCAGGCATTCGTGTCCCCCCCTCTCTGCCATGCAGGCATTCAGGCATTTTTGTCCCGTCCCCCCCTCTCTGCCATGCAGGCATTCGTGTCCCCCCCTCTCTGCCATGCAGGCATTCGTGTCCCCCCCTCTCTGCCATGCAGGCATTCAGGCATTCGTGTCCCGTCCCCCCCTCTCTGCCATGCAGGCATTCGTATCCCCCCCTCTCTGCCATGCAGGCATTCGTGTCCCCCCCTCTCTGCCATGCAGGCATTCGTGTCCCCCCCTCTCTGCCATGCAGGCATTCGTGTTCCCCCCTCTCTGCCATGCAGGCATTCGTGTTCCCCCCTCTCTGCCATGCAGGCATTCAGGCATTCGTGTCCCCCCCTCTCTGCCATGCAGGCATTCGTGTCCCCCCCTCTCTGCCATGCAGGCATTCGTGTCCCCCCCTCTCTGCCATGCAGGCATTCGTGTTCCCCCCTCTCTGCCATGCAGGCATTCGTGTCCCCCCCTCTCTGCCATGCAGGCATTCAGGCATTTTTGTCCCGTCCCCCCCTCTCTGCCATGCAGGCATTCGTGTCCCCCCCTCTCTGCCATGCAGGCATTCGTGTCCCCCCCTCTCTGCCATGCAGGCATTCGTGTCCCCCCCTCTCTGCCATGCAGGCATTCGTGTCCCCCCCTCTCTGCCATGCAGGCATTCGTGTTCCCCCCTCTCTGCCATGCAGGCATTCGTGTCCCCCCCTCTCTGCCATGCAGGCATTCGTGTTCCCCCCTCTCTGCCATGCAGGCATTCGTGTTCCCCCCTCTCTGCCATGCAGGCATTCGTGTTCCCCCCTCTCTGCCATGCAGGCATTCGTGTCCCCCCCTCTCTGCCATGCAGGCATTCGTGTCCCCCACTCTCTGCCATGCAGGCATTCGTGTTCCCCCCTCTCTGCCATGCAGGCATTCGTGTCCCCCCCTCTCTGCCATGCAGGCATTCGTGTTCCCCCCTCTCTGCCATGCAGGCATTCGTGTTCCCCCCTCTCTGCCATGCAGGCATTCGTGTCCCCCCCTCTCTGCCATGCAGGCATTCGTGTCCCCCCCTCTCTGCCATGCAGGCATTCGTGTCCCCCCCTCTCTGCCATGCAGGCATTCGTGTCCCCCCCTCTCTGCCATGCAGGCATTCGTGTCCCCCCCTCTCTGCCATGCAGGCATTCGTGTCCCCCCCTCTTTGCCATGCAGGCATTCGTGTTCCCCCCTCTCTGCCATGCAGGCATTCGTGTTCCCCCCTCTCTGCCATGCAGGCATTCGTGTCCCCCCCTCTCTGCCATGCAGGCATTCGTGTCCCCCACTCTCTGCCATGCAGGCATTCGTGTTCCCCCCTCTCTGCCATGCAGGCATTCGTGTCCCCCCCTCTCTGCCATGCAGGCATTCGTGTTCCCCCCTCTCTGCCATGCAGGCATTCGTGTTCCCCCCTCTCTGCCATGCAGGCATTCGTGTCCCCCCCTCTCTGCCATGCAGGCATTCGTGTCCCCCCCTCTCTGCCATGCAGGCATTCGTGTCCCCCCCTCTCTGCCATGCAGGCATTCGTGTCCCCCCCTCTCTGCCATGCAGGCATTCGTGTCCCCCCCTCTCTGCCATGCAGGCATTCGTGTCCCCCCCTCTTTGCCATGCAGGCATTCGTGTTCCCCCCTCTCTGCCATGCAGGCATTCGTGTTCCCCCCTCTCTGCCATGCAGGCATTCGTGTCCCCCCCTCTCTGCCATGCAGGCATTCGTGTTCCCCCCTCTCTGCCATGCAGGCATTCGTGTCCCCCCCTCTCTGCCATGCAGGCATTCGTGTTCCCCCCTCTCTGCCATGCAGGCATTCGTGTCCCCCCCTCTCTGCCATGCAGGCATTCAGGCATTTTTGTCCCGTCCCCCCCTCTCTGCCATGCAGGCATTCGTGTCCCCCCCTCTCTGCCATGCAGGCATTCGTGTCCCCCCCTCTCTGCCATGCAGGCATTCGTGTCCCCCCCTCTCTGCCATGCAGGCATTCGTGTCCCCCCCTCTCTGCCATGCAGGCATTCGTGTTCCCCCCTCTCTGCCATGCAGGCATTCGTGTCCCCCCCTCTCTGCCATGCAGGCATTCGTGTTCCCCCCTCTCTGCCATGCAGGCATTCGTGTTCCCCCCTCTCTGCCATGCAGGCATTCGTGTTCCCCCCTCTCTGCCATGCAGGCATTCGTGTCCCCCCCTCTCTGCCATGCAGGCATTCGTGTCCCCCACTCTCTGCCATGCAGGCATTCGTGTTCCCCCCTCTCTGCCATGCAGGCATTCGTGTCCCCCCCTCTCTGCCATGCAGGCATTCGTGTTCCCCCCTCTCTGCCATGCAGGCATTCGTGTTCCCCCCTCTCTGCCATGCAGGCATTCGTGTCCCCCCCTCTCTGCCATGCAGGCATTCGTGTCCCCCCCTCTCTGCCATGCAGGCATTCGTGTCCCCCCCTCTCTGCCATGCAGGCATTCGTGTCCCCCCCTCTCTGCCATGCAGGCATTCGTGTCCCCCCCTCTCTGCCATGCAGGCATTCGTGTCCCCCCCTCTTTGCCATGCAGGCATTCGTGTTCCCCCCTCTCTGCCATGCAGGCATTCGTGTTCCCCCCTCTCTGCCATGCAGGCATTCGTGTCCCCCCCTCTCTGCCATGCAGGCATTCGTGTCCCCCACTCTCTGCCATGCAGGCATTCGTGTTCCCCCCTCTCTGCCATGCAGGCATTCGTGTCCCCCCCTCTCTGCCATGCAGGCATTCGTGTTCCCCCCTCTCTGCCATGCAGGCATTCGTGTTCCCCCCTCTCTGCCATGCAGGCATTCGTGTCCCCCCCTCTCTGCCATGCAGGCATTCGTGTCCCCCCCTCTCTGCCATGCAGGCATTCGTGTCCCCCCCTCTCTGCCATGCAGGCATTCGTGTCCCCCCCTCTCTGCCATGCAGGCATTCGTGTCCCCCCCTCTCTGCCATGCAGGCATTCGTGTCCCCCCCTCTTTGCCATGCAGGCATTCGTGTTCCCCCCTCTCTGCCATGCAGGCATTCGTGTTCCCCCCTCTCTGCCATGCAGGCATTCGTGTCCCCCCCTCTCTGCCATGCAGGCATTCGTGTTCCCCCCTCTCTGCCATGCAGGCATTCGTGTCCCCCCCTCTCTGCCATGCAGGCATTCGTGTTCCCCCCTCTCTGCCATGCAGGCATTCGTGTCCCCCCCTCTCTGCCATGCAGGCATTCGTGTTCCCCCCTCTCTGCCATGCAGGCATTCGTGTTCCCCCCTCTCTGCCATGCAAGCATTCGTGTCCCCCCCTCTCTGCCATGCAGGCATTCGTGTTCCCCCCTCTCTGCCATGCAGGCATTCGTGTCCCCCCCTCTCTGCCATGCAGGCATTCGTGTCCCCCCCTCTCTGCCATGCAGGCATTCGTGTCCCCCCGTCTGTGCCATGCAGGCATTCGTGTCCCCCACTCTCTGCCATGCAGGCATTCGTGTCCCCCCCTCTCTGCCATGCAGGCATTCAGGCAGTCGTGTCCCCCCCTCTCTTCCATGCAGGCATTCGTGTCCCCCCCTCTCTGCCATGCAGGCATTCAGGCATTCGTGTCCCGTCCCCCCCTCTCTGCCATGCAGGCATTCGTATCCCCCCCTCTCTGCCATGCAGGCATTCAGGCATTCGTCTCCCGTCCCCCCCTCTCTGCCATGCAGGCATTCGTGTCCCCCCCTCTCTGCCATGCAGGCATTCAGGCATTCGTGTCCCGTCCCCCCCTCTCGGCCATGCAGGCATTCGTGTCCCCCCCTCTCTGCCATGCAGGCATTCGTGTCCCCCCCTCTCTGCCATGCAGGCATTCGTGTCCCCCCCTCTCTGCCATGCAGGCATTCGTGTCCCCCCCTCTCTGCCATGCAGGCATTCGTGTCCCCCGCTCTCTGCCATGCAGGCATTCAGGCATTCGTGTCCCGTCCCCCCCTCTCTGCCATGCAGGCATTCGTATCCCCCCCTCTCTGCCATGCAGGCATTCGTGTCCCCCCCTCTCTGCCATGCAGGCATTCGTGTCCCCCCGTCTCTGCCATGCAGGCATTCGTGTCCCCCCCTCTCTGCCATGCAGGCATTCGTGTCCCCCCCTCTCTGCCATGCAGGCATTCAGGCATTCGTGTCCCCCCCTCTCTGCCATGCAGGCATTCGTGTCCCCCCCTCTCTGCCATGCAGGCATTCAGGCATTCGTGTCCCGTCCCCCCCTCTCTGCCATGCAGGCATTCGTATCCCCCCCTCTCTGCCATGCAGGCATTCAGGCATTCGTGTCCCGTCCCCCCCTCTCTGCCATGCAGGCATTCGTGTCCCCCGCTCTCTGCCATGCAGGCATTCAGGCATTCGTATCCCCCCCTCTCTGCCATGCAGGCATTCGTGTCCCCCGCTCTCTGCCATGCAGGCATTCGTGTCCCCCCCTCTCTGCCATGCAGGCATTCGTGTCCCCCCCTCTCTGCCATGCAGGCATTCGTGTCCCCCCCTCTCTGCCATGCAGGCATTCAGGCATTCGTGTCCCCCCCTCTCTGCCATGCAGGCATTCGTGTCCCCCCCTCTCTGCCATGCAGGCATTCAGGCATTCGTGTCCCGTCCCCCCCTCTCTGCCATGCAGGCATTCGTATCCCCCCCTCTCTGCCATGCACGGATTCAGGCATTCGTCTCCCGTCCCCCCCTCTCTGCCATGCAGGCATTCGTGTCCCCCCCTCTCTGCCATGCAGGCATTCAGGCATTCGTGTCCCGTCCCCCCCTCTCTGCCATGCAGGCATTCGTGTCCCCCCCTCTCTGCCATGCAGGCATTCGTGTCCCCCCCTCTCTGCCATGCAGGCATTCGTGTCCCCCCCTCTCTGCCATGCAGGCATTCGTGTCCCCCCCTCTCTGCCATGCAGGCATTCGTGTCCCCCGCTCTCTGCCATGCAGGCATTCAGGCATTCGTGTCCCGTCCCCCCCTCTCTGCCATGCAGGCATTCGTATCCCCCCCTCTCTGCCATGCAGGCATTCGTGTCCCCCCCTCTCTGCCATGCAGGCATTCGTATCCCCCCCTCTCTGCCATGCAGGCATTCAGGCATTCGTGTCCCGTCCCCCCCTCTCTGCCATGCAGGCATTCGTATCCCCCCCTCTCTGCCATGCAGGCATTCAGGCATTCGTGTCCCGTCCCCCCCTCTCTGCCATGCAGGCATTCGTGTCCCCCCCTCTCTGCCATGCAGGCATTCGTGTCCCCCCCTCTCTGCCATGCAGGCATTCAGGCATTCGTGTCCCGTCCCCCCCTCTCTGCCATGCAGGCATTCGTATCCCCCCCTCTCTGCCATGCAGGCATTCGTGTCCCCCCCTCTCTGCCATGCAGGCATTCGTGTCCCCCCCTCTCTGCCATGCAGGCATTCGTGTTCTCCCCTCTCTGCCATGCAGGCATTCGTGTTCCCCCCTCTCTGCCATGCAGGCATTCGTGTCCCCCCCTCTCTGCCATGCAGGCATTCGTGTCCCCCCCTCTCTGCCATGCAGGCATTCGTGTCCCCCCCTCTCTGCCATGCAGGCATTCGTGTTCCCCCCTCTCTGCCATGCAGGCATTCGTGTCCCCCCCTCTCTGCCATGCAGGCATTCAGGCATTCGTGTCCCGTCCCCCCCTCTCTGCCATGCAGGCATTCGTGTCCCCCCCTCTCTGCCATGCAGGCATTCGTGTTCCCCCCTCTCTGCCATGCAGGCATTCGTGTCCCCCCCTCTCTGCCATGCAGGCATTCGTGTCCCCCACTCTCTGCCATGCAGGCATTCGTGTTCCCCCCTCTCTGCCATGCAGGCATTCGTGTTCCCCCCTCTCTGCCATGCAGGCATTCGTATCCCCCCCTCTCTGCCATGCAGGCATTCGTGTTCCCCCCTCTCTGCCATGCAGGCATTCGTGTCCCCCCCTCTCTGCCATGCAGGCATTCGTGTCCCCCCCTCTCTGCCATGCAGGCATTCGTGTCCCCCCCTCTCTGCCATGCAGGCATTCGTGTCCCCCCCTCTCTGCCATGCAGGCATTCGTGTCCCCCCCTCTCTGCCATGCAGGCATTCGTGTCCCCCCCTCTTTGCCATGCAGGCATTCGTGTCCCCCCCTCTCTGCCATGCAGGCATTCGTGTTCCCCCCTCTCTGCCATGCAGGCATTCGTGTCCCCCCCTCTCTGCCATGCAGGCATTCGTGTTCCCCCCTCTCTGCCATGCAGGCATTCGTGTCCCCCCCTCTCTGCCATGCAGGCATTCGTGTTCCCCCCTCTCTGCCATGCAGGCATTCGTGTTCCCCCCTCTCTGCCATGCAGGCATTCGTGTTCCCCCCTCTCTGCCATGCAGGCATTCGTGTCCCCCCCTCTCTGCCATGCAGGCATTCGTGTCCCCCCCTCTCTGCCATGCAGGCATTCGTGTCCCCCCCTCTCTGCCATGCAGGCATTCGTGTTCCCCCCTCTCTGCCATGCAGGCATTCGTGTCCCCCCCTCTCTGCCATGCAGGCATTCGTGTTCCCCCCTCTCTGCCATGCAGGCATTCGTGTCCCCCCCTCTCTGCCATGCAGGCATTCGTGTTCCCCCCTCTCTGCCATGCAGGCATTCGTGTTCCCCCCTCTCTGCCATGCAGGCATTCGTGTCCTCCCGTCTCTGCCATGCAGGCATTCGTGTCCCCCACTCTCTGCCATGCAGGCATTCGTGTCCCCCCCTCTCTGCCATGCAGGCATTCGTGTCCCCCCCTCTCTGCCATGCAGGCATTCGTGTCCCCCCCTCTCTGCCATGCAGGCATTCGTATTCCCCCCTCTCTGCCATGCAGGCATTCGTGTTCCCCCCTCTCTGCCATGCAGGCATTCGTGTTCCCCCCTCTCTGCCATGCAGGCATTCGTGTCCCCCCCTCTCTGCCATGCAGGCATTCAGGCATTCGTGTCCCCCCCTCTCTGCCATGCAGGCATTCGTGTCCCCCCCTCTCTGCCATGCAGGCATTCGTGTTCCCCCCTCTCTGCCATGCAGGCATTCGTGTTCCCCCCTCTCTGCCATGCAGGCATTCGTGTCCCCCCCTCTCTGCCATGCAGGCATTCGTGTCCCCCCCTCTCTGCCATGCAGGCATTCGTGTCCCGTCCCCCCCTCTCTGCCATGCAGGCATTCGTGTCCCCCCCTCTCTGCCATGCAGGCATTCGTGTTCCCCCCTCTCTGCCATGCAGGCATTCGTGTCCCCCCCTCTCTGCCATGCAGGCATTCGTGTCCCCCCCTCTCTGCCATGCAGGCATTCGTGTCCCCCCCTCTCTGCCATGCAGGCATTCGTGTCCCCCCCTCTCTGCCATGCAGGCATTCGTGTCCCCCCCTCTCTGCCATGCAGGCATTCGTGTCCCCCCCTCTCTGCCATGCAGGCATTCGTGTCCCCCCCTCTCTGCCATGCAGGCATTCGTGTTCCCCCCTCTCTGCCATGCAGGCATTCGTGTCCCCCCCTCTCTGCCATGCAGGCATTCGTGTCCCCCCCTCTCTGCCATGCAGGCATTCGTGTCCCCCCCTCTCTGCCATGCAGGCATTCGTGTCCCCCCCTCTCTGCCATGCAGGCATTCGTGTCCCCCCCTCTCTGCCATGCAGGCATTCGTGTTCCCCCCTCTCTGCCATGCAGGCATTCAGGCATTCGTGTCCCGTCCCCCCCTCTCTGCCATGCAGGCATTCGTATCCCTCATCCCAGGCAGGCACGGGCCCAATGCAAACGGGTCATTCGGGGTCGGCGACCCACGGCCAAAACCAGCCAAAGACCCAGTGAGTCTAAGAGGCAACGGCCGGTCACAGTGTATTAGGCTTAGGCTCATTGGCATAAGGGGGAATGTTTGCCCGGCGCATGCCCGGCGCACTACCTTTGGATCCTACTCTAGCCCCAGGTTTATCCTCACCTTGGGAAGTCTCCCAAGTAGACCGCACTAGACCGTAAACCTTCTCTGCAAGGCACGTTGCATGAGCCGAGATATGAGAATTCAACAACACAAAATGTTACTCCCACCACTTCCAACCACCACCCTTGCCATCATCATAAACTGGATGCAAAGGATGGGCCACATGCTTAGACACGGCGCAGGGGAATGTTTGCCCGGCACACGCCCAGCGCAGGGGAATGTTTGCCCGGCACACGCCCGGCGCAGGGGAATGTTTGCCCGGCACACGCCCAGCGCAGGGGAATGTTTGCCCGGCACACGCCCAGCGCAGGGGAATGTTTGCCCGGCGCGCGCCCGGCACATGCCCGGCGCACTACCTTTGTATTAAGTATTTGATCTCTAGCCCCAGGTCCATCCTCCCCCAGGGAGGTCCCCCACGTGGACCGCACTAGACCGCAAACCTTCCGTGCAAAGCACGTTGCATGAGCCGAAATATGAGAATTCAACAACACAAAATGTCACCCCCACCACTTCCAACCGCCACCCTTGCCTCGGTTTCCAGGATCTCATGTGTCTGTTCAAAGTTTCGAGAACGTTCTTCCTGCGGCACCCGGTGCCCCTGCGGCGGGCAGTTTGGGGAAGTGTGCCAGAGCAAAAAATTACCGTTGTACAAACGTATGAGGGATTCTGATGTCATCCGTGGGACCCCGCTCAATCCCATTGAACCCTCTACAGCCCAGCCCCACCCCCCCTGCAACGTCATAAACTGGGTGCAAAGGATGGGCCAGATGCTTAGACACGGCGAGAAGGCACTCCAGATTGTTTGGTGAGGGGGGGGGGGGGAAAGAACCGGCACCGGTGGGGAATGGTAAAAAAAAGATGCCCAGCGCGCTGACACTCCCCGTAAACATGGGTTTTCATGTCCCGGACGGTGTGGGTGGCAACACGAGCGGGGCACACCATCAACACGCAAGACGACACCACTCAGGCCAACATACCGGCAGATACTCCCCGAGGAAGTCCACCTGGGCCTCCGTGAAATTCCCAGTCAGAACTTGGTACACACTGAAGATGTCCTCCAATTGAGACAACGTGTCTTCACTGGCCGAGAAGATGAGGCCCCCCACGACGGAGTACACGACGATCAGCGCCAGGCTCTGCAGGCAGCGCACGGGCAGCAGGTAGCGCCGGTACAGGGCGCGCACGGGCGACCGCCGGCCCTGGGTCGCGTGGCGCATCGTGAACGGCGGGTGGTCGTGCACGACGCTCCGGCCGCACGTCTGCAGGACGTTCGACACGAGGCTGAGGAACAGGATCATGACCCCGAGGCCCAGCGTCACCCACACGAACCACCAGATCCGGCCCCCGTCCGTCTGCGGGGCGTAGTCCCCGTAGCCGACGGTGGTGAGGGTGATGAAGCAGAAGTAGACGCTCTCGCGGTACTCCCAGCCCTCGAGCGCGGTGAAGGCGCCGCTGCCGACCAGCACCCAGGCCACCGTCAGCACGGCGACGAGGAAGAGGATGCGCGGGCTCTCCAGCTGCAGCTTGACCCACCGCTTGTGGCACCAGCCGTCGAGGGCCCGCCGGAGCTGCGCCTCGCTCGTGAAGGCCTGGCGCTCGTGGTCCGCGTGCCGCATCAGGGCGCACGCGTCGAACCACGTGACGTCGCCCGCGCCGTCGGCCGCCAGCTCCCGCAGCACCCGGTCGACGTCCTTCAGGAACAGCGGGACCGGCGTCGCCCAGTCCTGGCGGCCGACGACCGCCTCGATCCGGAGGTCGGTGTCGGACCGCACGAAGTCGTGCCGCAGCAGCAGCGCGCGCGCGACCATCAGGCCGCCGAGCGCCAGCTCCATGATGGACCGCCCGCAGTTGAACATGAGCGTGCCGACGATGGGGAAGAGGCCGAGGCTCAGGCCGAAGGCGGCGAGCCGGCCCTGCCACGTCACGGGCACCAGGTCCCCGTAGCCGATGGTGGTGAGCATCGTCAGCGTGAAGTAGGCGCTGCCCAGCACGTCCCAGCGCACGGGGCTCTCGTCGTACGGCACCCCGAGCCCCAGCCCGGCCCGCAGCCCGTCCGCCTGCGCGGCCGTGAAGTTCAGGGCGTCGAACTCGGCCACGGCCGCGTCGACGAGCGCGCGGGCGGCGGCGTCCTCGAGGGCGATGAAGACGGGCCCCAGGGCGAAGCAGAGGCCGATCAGCGCCGCCGCGAAGGCGGTGACGGTCAGGAGCGGCACCGCGATGTCCCGCCACACGACCACAGCGAAGGGCACTTTGGGTCTGGGGGGGGTCGCGCGCTCTGGATCTTCATAGGGCCCGGGCGGCGGGGGTTGTGGGCCGGGGGCCTGGGCGCAGTGCCCGAGGGCCGTGGGGCCTGCCAGGCCCGTCCCTGGGGCCGCCTCCGCGGGCCCCGTGGGGTCCGGCAGGAGGTAGTTCGGGGGCCAGTGCTGCGGGTTCGCGGCCTTTGGGGCGGTGGAGGCCGGGGCATATCGGGGGGGCGGGCTCGGGTTGTGCATGCGGCGGGCGGATCATGGGAGGCACCGCCGATCCCACGCCCCCTGGGCAGCACAGACGCAACTCTGGAGACAAGGCAAAGGACACTCAACGGGCAGCAGCACGGGCGCGACTCGATGCCGAGGCACGGCCAGGCACGCGTTGGAGCGGAGGAGCGGGGGTGGTGGGGGGTTTGAAGGGAGGGGGGGGGGGCGCAAGCAGGTCTCAAAGCGCTCTACACATGCACGTCCTGGTATGCATATGCAGCAATGTCCGGCAGTTCCGCATGATCACAGGTATGATACACGTGTGCTACCATACGAGGGAGGGGGAGGGGGGGGGGGTGTTGACCCTCCTCCTTGCCAACAGGACTCCCAAACAGATCTGGCGCCAAAGGCGCCGGAGAATATTTTTGGCGTAACAAAAGCTCATACATGGTTGACCCTCCTCCTTGTCAACAAATGTCACAGTGCAAGGTAACCTTAAGCAATGAATTTGTGGCAAAGTCTGTGCGCACAACAAGACAGTGTCAATTCATGACAGTCCATTTTCATGGAGACATGCTATTCAATGAGAATAGCTGACTCACACCCGGAACATGACCCTGAGGAACACACAGCACATTGGCACCAAAGCGCCAAAAAAACTTTTGCAGGCGGCTTGGAAAGGGAGGAGGGGGGGGTCTGGACCCGGGGGGCGATCTCTTACAATTCTATTGCCCATCAGCAAGGCACCTCGAAGAGAGAGGGAGCACAGTCAATCAATCAGTCAGGTAGTCACGAAGTCAATGAGGAGCCCCCCACCCCCGTCCAAACATCCAAATAGCGTGAAAAACACAAAAAGAGGGTCCAAAACATGCTTTACATCGGATGTTTGATCATTGTGAATGGTTGGAATATCAACAAATGGGTTTTGGAAATTTCAATTTTTGAGCTGCAGAGGGTGGAAAACAGCATAAGCAGGTTGTGTGCCCCAGCCCCTTCGGAGCTGCCTCAACCCCCTCCAAACACCCAAATAGGGTGAAAAACTCTTAAAGAGGATCTAAAACATGCTTTACACAAGATATTTGATCATTGCGAATGGTCAAAATATAGAAAAGGATTGTAGCCCTATCATGAGTGAGAAGCTACCACCCGGAAAGCCTTGATGACCTATGGGGAAAAAATCCCAAGAAAGCACTTGAAACTTTCAACCAAAGATCTTGGAAATGATTCAAACATTTCCGACCTAGATTGTTGTCCTACAACTCAAAAAGGGTAGGTTTCTAAATAATCCTACGGGTCCGTAGTTGCTATTCCCAATTGAAAAACTGCTCTGCATGGTGACAAAAATTATTGATGACTCTAAAGTTTGGTCATCACAGAAACACGTCTAAGCGATACTCTTGATCCTCAAATTCCCACAAACAACGCACAAACAAGAAGAAAACAACTGTGGGAGAATGCAATGTACCTGACCGAATCCACTCGGTTCTGAAATTACTTCGACTCATGTACACTTATCAATCTTAGTGAGGTTTCGTCGGCTGATTACTTCTGCCATGTTTTGATTTCATTTGACTTTTTCGTTGATCTGGTCTCCACTTCATGGCCTACTCCACGTTTGTGAAACAAACAAGCAAAGACTGGGCGAAGGTGATGAGGTGGGGGCTGGGCACTTTCAATCCGAGTTTCATTTGATTTGAACGACTTGTAACGTACTTACTGTCCCAACTTGAGAACATGAAAACCATAAGGGCAAACACAATGAACATGTCAGGCGACGTCGTTCCAAGCATTTTAAAAATACAAAAACAAAGCCAAGACGTTCATACCATTGCATAGTACTCCCCTTGTGGGTTGCGACCTTGCCGGGAGAGGCAGCCCAAAATGCTAAAACGCAGCTTACCTCATCTCACTTCCTTTCTATCTACTCAAAATGTGTGCAGACTACTCCCTGCAACACTATCACACGCAAAGGGGGAGGTTCTAGAGTCCAGTGAGATGCTGTCTTGAAAACATCAATAGCCATGACTGCAACTCGGTGATACTGCCCAGAAGGGGGCAAGAAATTCGAGATCACAAACCCCCTGCCTCACCTTGGACGCTGCTTCCCGGACCTCAAGCAGGCGCACGCTAGACGTCGATTTGGGCTGCCTCCGTCGGCAAAAAAATCCTGCATCTGGCTCTGAGCAACTATTAAAACAGTTACAAGGGAACAGAAAAGTCGAAACATCCAAAGTTATCAAAAAAACAAAAGCAGCAAATCTCTGTCCTTGAGAATCTCTCCCCACATCTGAGCCTGCCACAGCTCTGAGTGGGGAGGCCGGTTCCACAAACTGCCAAAATGGCCAAAATCTCCGCTCATGAATTGTGTTGAGCATGTAGGCCTTGTGCGGTGGGCCCAATCCAAATGAAGAACAAACACTTCGTCTCACCTTGTGCCACCAACTTGATGGTATGGTATGGTATGGTATGGTATGGTATGGTACGGTATGGTATGGTATGGTACGGTATGGTATGGTATGGTACGGTACGGTACGGTACGGTACGGTACGGCACGGCACGGTACGGTACGGTACGGTACGGTACGGTACGGTACGGTACGGTACGGTACGGTATGGTATGGTATGGGGCAAAACACACATTTTGGGAGTGGCATGTTACATGAATTTCATATGACATGCATGCCACACTATGCAAATGCACGGGACTCAAGCGACCGAGAGGCGAACGCACACAAAACGAACCCTGTGTTTAGGCTTGGCTTTATGATGCCACTTTGATGGATGCCAAGGAAAAGAAGACTGCGACAGCTGAACCCCCTTACACCCGGCGTCAGTACAACACTGTCTTTTGGTGGAGATTTCAATCCGAGTCTGGGGTCTCAAATGGCCCATTCGAGGTCTGGTCAGTCTGGGGCACAAACGAAGACATCCGCATTGGGAATGCGCTGAACCGCTCATCACGAGCCATGGGCAGCGTCTGCTATGGAACGCATGGGACGCAGTTGCACTTCAGGGACGCGACTCCGGGGCAGACATGCCACCAGCGTCCGCCAGGTCACACGTGATCAGATGGGGCTGGCTCCTACTGGGTCTGACACAGAGACGCAGCTGGTTCCTACGGAGCAGATCTTACTGAGTGGCACATGGGACGGGGCTGAGTCCTAACGAAACTCAGTTCCCCTGCCGGACACTAGTGGCATGTCTGCTCCGGGGTGCTGCCTTGGGGAATACTGCAGGTGCCGGCAATGCTGTTGCACAAATCCATTACCGAGAATGGGAGGAGGAGGGAGTCAGGAAAGCAAACAGCAGCGGGCAGGGGTCAGTGGTCAGGCGTGACAAGTAAAAGAAGAGAGGGAAGGCATGCGAAACAAGAAAGATGGGGCTGCCGGTGGGGGGGCGTAAAGGGCTGTGCTTAAGGGGAGAGGGGTGTCTGGGACCCACAGGTTTGTGTACCAGAAATGGCCCCACCAGATCTTCCCAACGGTAAATTTCGCTTTTTCCCACGATGGTCACTTTGGTCTGGGGGGGGGGGGGGGTTGGCACAAGGCCTTGGTGGTTGGCTCTGGTAGCCTGTGGCGGCGCGTATTGGCCTCTCGCCCTTGAACCTTCTGCTATGACAAGCAGGCATCCGTACTACTGCGGGCATCCGCACTGCCGCGGGCATCCCCCTGCCTTGGGGGGGGGGGGGGGAATCCAGAATGCAACTTCTGCCCATGGCGTCCTCCCCTGACGGCCTGATCAGTGCCCAGTATGCGGTCATTACGAAGACCCCCCAGGGGGGGAGGTGCTCACCACAACGAGCAACGTGAATGTCACACGGGGGGGGGGGGGGTGGCCCCACTCCTTGCGAGCGTACCTGCAACGCACGAATCCAAAAGATTTGACGCAAAAATCCTGACATCAAAAAGTGAGGGGGGGTGCGGAGGGAGTAGGTGGGTACTTCCGGGTGTACGTACTCGTTCGCCTTTTTGGGGAGGGAATCCCCCACTTGTGGAGATGTGGGCTGGGTGCCCACCCATTGGGTTGAGGGGATGGGCAGCCGGATGGGCTGCATAACCGCCGGGGATAATCATTTTCACTGCGTGAGAGCGGGGTAGTCGTCCCGCCACTCCCAAGCGCTGCTTCTGCCCCTTGGCATCCCTCCAATGCCGGCGCTGGCACGCCAGAGGTCGTGAGAGCGGCAACGGCATCTCCAGTGACGGTCGCACGCGCAGCTCCGCTTGTGTGTTTTTTTCAGTTTGCCGAACAAAACTGGTCGCGAATGAATCCGTTGCGGACATGATATCAATGCATGTCTCAGTGCCGCGTGTCGCCGCCGCCGCACGCAAAAGGCCGGGGGGGGGGGGGGTAGTGGGACATGCACAACCAACGTCAATCAACACCGAAGGATTGGTTTGGTCCATACAACAACAACAACAACAACAACAACTGCGAGGGACCAGCGGGTCGTCCAGAACCGAACTCTCGCCCCGTTGAGCCGCCCCCCTGCTCCCCCGCAGGGCCTGAGGAAGGAAGGCGGAACTGACGTCCATCGCGATGCACCCGCTCGGTCTTCGTCCCGCAAATCCGCAGCCCCGCCAGCACCGCAGGGCCCGGCCACCGCCCCCACGTACCACGCGCCGGGGGCTGGTTTGCCACTTCCAAAACAAGATCTTGTGGGTAGCATGTACTCGGGGTTTTGCAACCAGCCCTTTTTGGATACCCCGGGGGGGGGGGGGGGATTCCGTGCGGGGGAAAATATGAATCTACAAATTCTGGCGCGACAAAATCTGTGCCACTTCTTTAAAATGAGCGAACAAATTATGTATGGCTCCCAACAATTGCTCATGAGAAACAGTGGGTGCTTGCTGTTGTTACCCGCACAAATCCTTAAAAACACCGAACAAATTGCGTACAAACTTTTTGTACAGAATTCAAAATGCAGAAATTCCAGCTTGTACAATCCCCCCTGCCCCCCCCCGGGTAGAAACCGAGCTGACTTGCCACCAGGCCACTTAGGGAAGGTGCTCGCCTGCCCCGCGCCACGTGCCATCCGGAGGAGGGAGGCCCGCCACCGCCGTACAGTGTACCGCCGCGCGTGTGCCTCGCCGCACAGCGGGCCCGGTGTGTCACCGGGGCCCCTGTGCGCCCTCCCCGGCTGTTCGCTTGCCGTTGGCCCTGCCGGGTTCGGGCTGCCCTTGCGGGGCCTCTCCGGGGCTGGGGTGCTGGGGTGCATCTGCGGGGACATTGAAGAGGAGAGGGAGGGAGGGAGAAGGTGCGGGTGCGTGCTATTAACAAGGGCTGCCTTTTTAAGGTCCTGGATGCTCATGCGACAGGGCGGTTAGGGGGTTAGCGGGTGCTATCAGAGAGGGAGACCCCCGGGCAGCGATGAGGCAGCGACTCCATACCAGCCCGGCATGACAGCGGGGCTGGAGGTATGGCTGGTCACCCTGTCCCTTCTGCCGAGTCGAGAACCGCTGTTTGTGTGAGGTGTCGGGTGTCGAGTGATCGTCTGTGGAGGCTCTCCCTGAAACAGGGAGCGTGCCACTTCTGGCTCATCTCTCTCTCTCTCTCTCTCTCTCTCTGTGTGTGTGTGTGTGTGTTTATGCCGCACGCTGACGCCATGTGTCGCTATGAGGTGGGCTGCCACATGCAACACGGCATGAGAGTGGGGCTTGAATCATGGCGAGGTCCCGCCTCTGCGGCGGCTGTTGAGTCAAAACCTGTGGTGTAGAAGCATCTCCGTCGATGCTCTACCATGTCCCTGAGCCCAAAGGGAACGTGCAGCAGCTGGCTCATGCTCCACCAGCGTGCCCTGCAGCAGGGGGGCTGGCGGGGGGGGGATGAGGAATTTGGACTTCCGGGCCTCCGTTGTGGGGGGGTTGGTGGTGTTGGTGGTGTGTGTGGGGGCCTCTAGGGGTCTGAAATGTGTTTCTGTGTGTGTGTGTGTGTGTGTGACGGGGAGGAATGCCATATTATAGAGGAAGGCCTGCATGGGTCCAGGGGTGGGCGCTCAGCGGGGGGGGGGCTGTGCCAGGAGGATGTCATCATGACTGCACTGGCCCCCTTTGAGAGTCGTCACCCTCGCCTAGGCCACAGCCTCTGGTGGCTGTGGGTTATGAGACCTCGGTGCCTGCACGCCCATGCCACTGTGTGTGACGTGTAAAACCGTGTTAAGGAGGGCATGTGGCTTTTATTGTCTTGGACGCTCTTCGGTCAGGGGAGGGCCCGTGGGTTTGGGTTAGGGTTACCTAAGCCCTGGCCACTGGGACTTCCCCCCCCCCATGACGACCCGGCGCGACGGAAGGACCAAACCAGGTCAAGGAGGGCACGTGCCTGTTCAGGGGCCTAAGAAGGGTCTGGGCGGTCGTGCGAAGGGATGGTCAGGAAGTCAGCGGGTCGGGCTGGCTGGACGCCGGCACTGCCCCTCTCCTTGCCCACCACGTGCTTTGCCGGGAGGGTCGGGCCAGTCCTTCAAGTCAGAATGGACAGAATCCAGACCCGCCGACGAGTGCGATGCGTAGAGTGCGGCGGAGCGTTGTAAAGCCGCCAGTTCGTGGTTTGCACACCTCAGAGTCGCGAGTTGGAGGTCGGAAATGCGCCCGCCCCAGCCCTGCCACTCGTGTACGTGAGGCCACATTTTTGCTGCACACCGCTACCCCCGCCCCCCCATTGCGAGAGCAACACTAAAATTCCAAAATTTGATGGAAACGACACCTAGCGGTGCTGCCCTCCCATCAATTCAACGTCAGTTTATGCTTCTGGGAGCGGGGGGTTTGGCACGGCGGGACACTACCGGATGTGACCAGGCCATTGCTGAGTGACCCCCCCCAGGGGGGGGGGGGTCATTCGGGGCCCTGGCCGACCCACCCCCCCGACCACATCAGAAAACTTTTCCTCCGGCAGAAAATGAAAGTTATCAAAGGGGCCGGAAATTTGAGGCCGATTTCAGATGCACAAACTTCTTTTTGGCCTCTGGCATCTTGCCCACTAAGCAATGGCCTGGACGTGACCAATGCCTCTGCCATACACTTGCGCATCCGCAAAACCTCATGGCACCCCGCAGATCCTCATCCCCCCCCCCCGGCTGCCAAACAAACCAGTCATCTTGACCCACATCTACAAATCGGTGCAGGAGCGGTTAGGAAGGCGGTTGGAGAGGATTGGCAAAACGGTTCCGAGCGGTTACTGTCGGTTATACATGCCGCTGGTGGAGCGCTGGGGAAAGGGGGAGAGGGCTAGGCCGTGGGCAGGGATGCATTGCCGAGAGGCGGTTACGCAGGCGGTTGGAGGAGGGTGCCAAAGCGGTTGGGGGCGGTTACTGTCGGTTACGAATGCCATTGAGCCTTGGCGTCAGGGGGACAGTGGCTGGGCGTAGGCTGGGCCCTGTGGAGTAAGGGCGGTGGGGGTGCCTCCCCCCCCTTCCAATGCATCCGTGGCCGCGGGCGCCCCACACTCCACCCCTTCGACCGTCGCTAGCCGTCGGCAAACATCAGACCGCCGCCGTGATCCTCCATGGGCCACGGGCTGGCCCCGTCCGGGCCCCGGCGCCCGGGGCCCTCCTCACGATCGCCGGAAGAAATGACGGACTCGATGATGGAGGCGGGCAGACTGCCGGCGCCCGGGGCCTTGGGGGTCCCGTCGGGCGTGGGGGAGGGTCCATCTGCGGACAGCGAAGGGGAGCGGGGCGGGGGTGGGTCGTTGCCTCTGTGCCCCTCCGCTCCTGCGCATGTGGGGGCAAGGGCTGGACGTCGTGCGCCAAGTGTGCCCCTTCGGAAGAGCGGAGGGAACACGTCACCGCTTCTGTGCCCCTGTGCCCTGTGCCGGTGGATTGTTTTGGAGTTCTTCTTTTTTTTTTCAAATATGTTGAAGTTTTTAAGTTTTTGCCGGAGTTTTTGGAATTGTTTGGGAATGAAAATGAAACAAACAATAAAATCCCAAAAGAGCGGACTGAATACATCACCGCTTCTGTGCCCGTGTGCCCCTGCGCCCCGGTGCTTTTGGAATTGTTTGCAATTTTTTGAAATTTTTGGATTTTTTCGAATTCTGTTGGAATTTTCGGAAATTCTATTGCCTTCGGCAGTGCACCTCGAAGAGAGGTTGACAGTCAGCCAATCAGTCTCTGAGCCAGCAGGCAGGCAGTCAGGCAGGCAGTCAGACAGATACACACAGTTTGGGTTTTTTGTCAGTGGCAGATGCGGCCCCAACCAGCAGCGAGGCCCTACGCCACAAGTCAAGCAGTGGCCGGGTGGTAACGCAGCCGGCGCGCATCCGTGAGGCCGGCGGTTCGCACCCCAGTATGCCCCAGTATGCCCATTTTGGCGCCGCCGCCGGCGGCGGCGGTAAAAGTTTACATACAGGGATTCGAACCGACGGCTGCACAGCTGGACTGGACTGCGCTACCGTTGGACCGCTGGCCCTGATATTATATCCATGCGTCCCCACTGCTTGTAGCCTATTAAGCAAAAACTTTTGACCCCCCCCACCCCCCCCCCACCCACCCACCCCCCCCCACCCCCCCTCAAAAAAGTGATATCCAGTTTAAGGGGGTAGAGGCCTCAAAATCAAAAAATCCATTGGGGGATGCTCTTATTGGGCAAAATAATGATTTTACAAGGGGTTGGACATCCAATATCATGCCTTGGGGTATGCTACGCGAATGACCCCAAAAAAGGGGGGTATATGACGCCCGCGCCTGTGCTTGATCTAACAACCTCTCTTCGAGGTGATTTTAGAATCATTTTTCGGAATTTATGGAACTTGTTTTTGGAATTTTGGGACGTTTTGGAATACAGATAAAATAAAACAATACAATTCTGATAGAGCGGAGTGACCACATCTCCGCTGCTTTGCCCTGTGCCCCTCTGAGACTGCGCCCCTCCGGCCCTGCGCCCAGCTGGGGGCGGACCTGGACTGCCGACACCGTGACTGGGGTGTCGGGACACTGTGGGTGGGCTTTGTGGGGCGTGCTGTGAGGGGCTTTGCCGGGACCGCTACCCCCACCGCGTGCCCCTGCCCCGTTTGGCCTTCGCGGAGGCTCTCGTTCAGCCTTTCAGTCGGGGCCCTGCATGGGCAGAGGCGCATTTGTGGGGTCATCGTTTGCTGGCCGTTTCTGCTGATGGATTGCGACGGTATCAACGAAAAACAAGAACTGTTGCTGTATGTGCACCTGGTGTGCCAAGGTTGGAAGCACCATTTGAATTTATATCCGGACGATAGCAATTTCTACCCGAATTCTGCAATCAAGGACAGAATTTCAGCAAAATGGACTGCAGTGCACATGTAAATGAGCATGGAATGACCGAATGTTCAACTGGTTCCGATCGGTGCAATGCGTGGATGGCGGTGTCACGTACAACCAATGCACGAGCACGGATTGCCGTGCAAGGTGGCAACCCATGAAGAAGCGGGATTACTACGGCATGTGGCACTCCCAAACAGCGTATCTTCAAATCACGGATTTTTCGGGATGCTTGGCTTCAAAGAGACCGGATACCGCGCTAGGACAATCTTCCATTTCCTCTCGTTGCCGGCAACACAGGGAAGCGGGGGACCAATGAGTCAGTGAGACAAAAGGAGAGGGCTACAATTGAAATGAGACCTGGAGCCGTACTCAGTGGAGGTCCTGATGTCCGGGAGTCTGTCGGTCGTAGTTTGCTTTCGCCCCTGGACCCGGAGGTGACCCGGACCGAAAATTCAGCAAAAAAACAAAAAGTGAAAATGGGAGTTTTGGGATCAGCGCGTCGAGGGTGTTCAGAAAATTCATCATTGGTCACGTATTTGGTGGAAAAAATTGATAATGCTAAAAAGAAAATCAGCGCCAGAATTCATACGAACTTGTCAATGGTCCTGTCAATTGAGCCCTTTCCCGACCCCCCCCCCCCCCCCCGGAAGCGAAAACCCGACTTCCCCAGCCCCTCTCCCTGGAACCAAACATCGGGCAAACCTGTGACAGTGATTTGTGGGGGGCTGGGTGCCGGTTGGGGCACGGCCGGAGGAAATGTCTGCCTTTCAACTTTGTCCTGTGCACATCAGCAGAAGAACAACAAGGGGTCGGATGACTAGAGAGTGAAGTAGGGGTCAGAATGCATGGCGGTTTGTGAAGGTTCGTGAGGGTTCGCAGAGAGGTGTAACAGGATGTGAAGGATTGTCAGGGGTTGTGAGCGGTGATCATGGCACATCAGCACCAAGCTGGAAGCACCACCTCCAGCCCCGCCTCCACCTCCAATCCTCCACATCCGCATCCGCATCTACCTCCACATCAATCTCAATATCCATATCGACATCCTAATCTGCGTTGACATCCACATCCACATCCACATCCACATCCACATCCACATCCACATCCACATCCACATCCACATCCACATCCACATCCACATCCACATCCAGACCCACATCCACATCCACGTCCACATCCACATCCACACCAACATCCACATCCACGTCCACATCCACATCCACATCCACATCCACACCCACATCCACATCCACATCCACGTCCACATCCACATCCACATCCACATCCACATCCACATCCACATCCAAATCCACATCCACACCCACATCCACATCCACGTCCACATCCACATCCACATCCACATCCACATCCACATCCACATCCACATCCACATCCACATCCACATCCACATCCACATCCAGACCCACATCCACATCCACATCCACATCCACATCCACATCCACATCCACATCCAGACCCACATCCACATCCACATCCACATCCACATCCACACCCACATCCACATCCACGTCCACGTCCACATCCACATCCACATCCACATCCACATCCACATCCACATCCACGTCCACGTCCACATCCACATCCACATCCACATCCACATCCACATCCACATCCACGTCCACATCCACGTCCACATCCACGTCCACATCCACATCCACATCCACATCCACATCCACATCCACATCCACATCCACATCCACGTCCACATCCACATCCACATCCACATCCACGTCCACATCCACGTCCACATCCACATCCACATCCACATCCACATCCACATCCACATCCACGTCCACATCCACGTCCACATCCACGTCCACATCCACATCCACATCCACATCCACATCCACATCCACATCCACATCCACATCCACATCCACATCCACATCCACATCCACATCCACATCCACATCCACATCCACGTCCACATCCACATCCACATCCACATCCACATCCACATCCACATCCACATCCACATCCACGTCCACATCCACATCCACATCCACATCCACGTCCACATCCACGTCCACATCCACATCCACATCCACATCCACATCCACGTCCACATCCACGTTCACATCCACGTCCACATCCACATCCACGTCCACATCCACATCCACATCCACATCCACATCCACATCCACATCCACATCCACATCCACATCCAGACCCACATCCACATCCACGTCCACATCCACATCCACACCCACATCCACGTCCACATCCACATCCACACCCACATCCACATCCACGTCCACATCCACATCCACATCCACATCCACACCCACATCCACATCCACATCCACGTCCACACCCACATCCACATCCACATCCACGTCCACATCCACATCCACATCCACATCCACATCCACATCCACATCCACATCCACATCTACACCCACATCCACATCCACATCCACATCCACATCCACATCCACACCCACATCCACATCCACATCCACATCCACATCCACATCCACGTCCACGTCCACATCCACATCCACATCCACATCCACATCCACATCCACATCCACGTCCACATCCACGTCCACATCCACGTCCACATCCACATCCACATCCACATCCACATCCACACCCACATCCACATCCACATCCACATCCACATCCACATCCACATCCACATCCACGTCCACGTCCACATCCACGTCCACATCCACATCCACATCCACGTCCACATCCACGTCCACATCCACATCCACATCCACATCCACATCCACATCCACGTCCACATCCACGTCCACATCCACGTCCACATCCACATCCACATCCACATCCACATCCACATCCACATCCACATCCACATCCACATCCACATCCACATCCACATCCACATCCACATCCACATCCACATCCACATCCACATCCACGTCCACATCCACATCCACATCCACATCCACATCCACATCCACATCCACATCCACATCCACATCCACATCCACATCCACATCCACATCCACATCCACGTCCACATCCACGTCCACATCCACGTCCACATCCACGTCCACGTCCACATCCACATCCACATCCACATCCACATCCACGTCCACATCCACGTCCACGTCCACATCCACATCCACATCCACATCCACATCCACACCCACATCCACATCCACACCCACATCCACATCCACATCCACGTCCACATCCACGTCCACACCCACATCCACATCCACGTCCACATCCACGTCCACATCCACATCCACGTCCACATCCACATCCACGTCCACATCCACGTCCACATCCACATCCACATCCACGTCCACATCCACATCCACATCCACATCCACATCCACATCCACATCCACATCCACATCCACATCCACATCCACCACCACCTCCACCTGCACCCACCCCCACGCGCACCTCCATCTCCCTGTCCACATCCACATTCCCATACCTGCATTATCAAAAGGGCGTGTTTGTGTGCCAAGAGCTGCCTTTTGAGGTGGTTCTTGGAGCCGGTCCCAAACAGATCATCTCTTCCCGGAAAAGGGAAGCCGCCCTGCCTGTACTCTGTGTACGCCCCCTGAGGCAACGGGTGGTAGGCGCAGGGCAGACCGCAGCTCCCGGCGGCCGGTGGCGCCACGGGCCCGCAGCCGACAAGGCACACCGCAGCCACGGGGGGGGTGACTGTAGCCGGTCCCGATGCGACCCACCCCCCAGCGACCTGTCGAAAACTCGGAGGGGGGGGGGGGTGGCTGTTGGTGTGGGGGGGTATTGGTGGGAGGGCAGGGGGGGGGGGACTTGCGCGCGACCCACTACTACATACATACCTCCATGGAGTATGTGGGGGTCAACGTGAAGCAAGGTGCAGAATGGGGCAAGGGGCATGGCAGGCAGGGCAAAACCCAAAAACCGTCCAACACCACCGGGACCACTATCTCCCAAAACCCGGCGGGGCGGGGGAGGGGGGGGGTCGCATACAAAGACCGGGCCCGGTCACCCCGCCCCCCGTGACAGCAGCAGCATCACATGCCCGGCCCCAAGGGGGGAAAGAAGCACGTCTTCCACAGAGCCCAGCTGCCTTCTGCTGAAATGAACAACGGCCCCTCAGACTGCGCCTGGCGTTGGGACAGAGATGCCGCCGTGAGCAGCAGCCTAAGATCGCCCGGCACAACTCGTGGGCGATTCTTGTCTTGTTTTGCAGCACAAGGGACGGCAGCGTGCAGGCCCCCAGGACTTAGGAATGGGGCCGTTGTCCTGGAGGTAGGCCCATGCAGATCTGGCGGCCAGAAGAATCGTTTGGATCTCGGACGGCCACTCGGCATCGTATTTGGGAAAAGGATGTCTGTTGTCATTCGTCCTTTTTCGGTTTCATTCGTTGTACAAAGCCGTGGGACACACCGCTCCCTTGCCTGCGCCGACAGGCCTTACCCTACTCCAATTGGGCAGGCGCCAAACCGATAAAGGTCTGAACACAAATTCATTTTGTCGACTGCCTCTTCGGGTGGCGATCCTGTGCAATCTCCGGGGGGGGGCACCAGCCTTCATTGTAAGTGCAAACCACTCTGGAGCCTGCCCTGGAGATGCTGGGTTCTATCTCCCAAGCCGTCCACACCCTTCTTCCATGCGATGGTGCCGTTGGAATCGGGCCCGCAAACAGCAACGGGTGCTGTCCATGAGGCTGTCTGTTTATGGGGTGTTGTGCTGCGGATGCTGCCCCATTGGGAGCTTGCGCCAGGGGCCACCTCTGCTATCCCTCTGCCGTCGACCGCTGTAGTATCTTTCGACGCCCCGCTGGAAGACTGTCCGTGGCATGTGCTGCGGCCCTGTCACCGCTTTGGGTGGCTCCTTGCACCTTCAACGGTCCCCTCCCTGTGTGCGTGGCCTCTGCATTGTGATGTGACCCGGAGGGGTCGGGGTTGAACCTCGTGCCACGCATGCGGATGTCTCACCCACGCCTCCACGACGTAAACTGTGTCCACAATACAAACAAAAACATTGCAGCACGAAACCGATACTGCGGTCCAATGGGTTACGGCGGCAACCCGGGCCACTGCAGGGTCCATGAAAACTACAGCGAGTACCAGCGCAGGTGAGGGGGTGGGGCGAGGCGGCACGACGCGGCGCGGACTTGACCTGACGCGAAGTGACGAGACGTAAACTGGCGGGAGGTGATGCGGCGCGACATGCAGTGCCGTGCCCTGCCATACTGCGCTGTGCTGTGCTGTGCTGTGCTGTGATGGAAGCCGCGATGGGACGGGCCGGGCCGGGCCGGGCCGGGCCGGGCCGTGAGGACTTCGACCATGCGGTAAACGGTGGATGCGAAGGACTCCACAGACGACTCTGCAACGGTCTGCTTCACGTTCGAGGACGGCGGCGCGGCGGCATCACCTGCCAGAAACTAGCCAGTCCAACGGCTGCGACTCCTTGGCGATAGATGACAACCAAAGCCACGGGGGGGGGCAACTACAATCGGTCCTGATGCGACCCAACCCCCAGCTATTTGTCAAAACTTGCGGGGGGTCGGCGGGAGGGTGGGGGGCATTGGCAGCTCAGCCGGTGGGGGGGGTCCCAAGGGCGGGGGGGCTGCGCGCGACCCACTACTACCACATGCATACCTCAAGGGGATGTGTGTGTCTAGGGGCAATGGGGGTATAGAGGTATGTATGCGATAATAGCGATTTCTCGGCTTTGCCGGGAAGAAAGTCTTAAGGGTCTTAAGGACTAAAGGCATAGTACCCCCTTCAACGAAGCATGGGACAAAAAAATTGCCACCGTTGGCGCCATGGCCCCTGCACCGCTATCTTTCATAACTCGGGGGGGGGGGTCGCACAAGGACCGGGCCCGGCCGCCCCCCCCGTGACCAAGGCATCACAACGAAGGGACAGGCCAACAAGAATGGGACCCCGATGACAGTCCCGAGAACCCGCCAAAAGTTTCACCTCCGTCCAATGAAACCGACGGTGTGTCCCCCCCTCTCTGCCATGCAGGCATTCGTGTCCCCCCCTCTCTGCCATGCAGGCATTCGTGTCCCCCCCTCTCTGCCATGCAGGCATTCGTGTTCCCCCCTCTCTGCCATGCAGGCATTCGTGTCCCCCCCTCTCTGCCATGCAGGCATTTAGGCATTCGTGTCCCGCCCCCCCCTCTCTGCCATGCAGGCATTCGTGTCCCCCCCTCTCTGCCATGCAGGCATTCGTGTCCCCCCCTCTCTGCCATGCAGGCATTCGTGTTCCCCCCTCTCTGCCATGCAGGCATTCGTGTCCCCCCCTCTCTGCCATGCAGGCATTCGTGTCCCCCCCTCTCTGCCATGCAGGCATTCGTGTCCCCCCCTCTCTGCCATGCAGGCATTCGTGTTCCCCCCTCTCTGCCATGCAGGCATTCGTGTCCCCCCCTCTCTGCCATGCAGGCATTCGTGTTCCCCCCTCTCTGCCATGCAGGCATTCGTGTCCCCCCCTCTCTGCCATGCAGGCATTCGTGTCCCCCCCTCTCTGCCATGCAGGCATTCGTGTCCCCCCCTCTCTGCCATGCAGGCATTCGTGTCCCCCCCTCTCTGCCATGCAGGCATTCGTGTCCCCCCCTCTCTGCCATGCAGGCATTCAGGCATTCGTGTCCCGTCCCCCCCTCTCTGCCATGCAGGCATTCGTGTCCCCCCCTCTCTGCCATGCAGGCATTCGTGTCCCCCCCTCTCTGCCATGCAGGCATTCGTGTCCCCCCCTCTCTGCCATGCAGGCATTCGTGTCCTCCCCTCTCTGCCATGCAGGCATTCGTGTCCCCCCCTCTCTGCCATGCAGGCATTCGTGTCCCCCCCTCTCTGCCATGCAGGCATTCGTGTTCCCCCCTCTCTGCCATGCAGGCATTCGTGTCCCCCCCTCTCTGCCATGCAGGCATTTGTGTCCCCCCCTCTCTGCCATGCAGGCATTCAGGCATTCGTGTCCCCCCCTCTCTGCCATGCAGGCATTCGTGTCCCCCCCTCTCTGCCATGCAGGCATTCGTGTCCCCCCCTCTCTGCCATGCAGGCATTCGTGTCCCCCCCTCTCTGCCATGCAGGCATTCGTGTCCCCCCCTCTCTGCCATGCAGGCAATCGTGTCCCCCCCTCTCTGCCATGCAGGCATTCGTGTCCCCCCCTCTCTGCCATGCAGGCATTCGTGTCCCCCCCTCTCTGCCATGCAGGCATTCGTGTTCCCCCCTCTCTGCCATGCAGGCATTCGTGTCCCCCCCTCTCTGCCATGCAGGCATTCGTGTCCCCCCCTCTCTGCCATGCAGGCATTCGTGTCCCCCCCTCTCTGCCATGCAGGCATTCGTGTTCCCCCCTCTCTGCCATGCAGGCATTCGTGTCCCCCCCTCTCTGCCATGCAGGCATTCGTGTCCCCCCGTCTCTGCCATGCAGGCATTCGTGTCCCCCCCTCTCTGCCATGCAGGCATTCGTGTCCCCCCCTCTCTGCCATGCAGGCATTCGTGTCCCCCCCTCTCTGCCATGCAGGCATTCGTGTCCCCCCCTCTCTGCCATGCAGGCATTCGTGTCCCCCCCTCTCTGCCATGCAGGCATTCGTGTTCCCCCCTCTCTGCCATGCAGGCATTCGTGTCCCCCCCTCTCTGCCATGCAGGCATTCGTGTCCCCCCCTCTCTGCCATGCAGGCATTCGTGTCCCCCCCTCTCTGCCATGCAGGCATTCGTGTTCCCCCCTCTCTGCCATGCAGGCATTCGTGTCCCCCCCTCTCTGCCATGCAGGCATTTGTGTCCCCCCCTCTCTGCCATGCAGGCATTCGTGTCCCCCCCTCTCTGCCATGCAGGCATTCGTGTCCCCCCCTCTCTGCCATGCAGGCATTCGTGTCCCCCCCTCTCTGCCATGCAGGCATTCGTGTTCCCCCCTCTCTGCCATGCAGGCATTCGTGTTCCCCCCTCTCTGCCATGCAGGCATTCGTGTCCCCCCCTCTCTGCCATGCAGGCATTCGTGTCCCCCACTCTCTGCCATGCAGGCATTCGTGTCCCCCCCTCTCTGCCATGCAGACATTCGTGTCCCCCCCTCTCTGCCATGCAGGCATTCGTGTTCCCCCCTCTCTACCATGCAGGCATTTGTGTCCCCCCCTCTCTGCCATGCAGGCATTCAGGCATTCGTGTCCCGTGCCCCCCTCTCTGCCATGCAGGCATTCGTGTCCCCCACTCTCTGCCATGCAGGCATTCGTGTCCCCCCCTCTCTGCCATGCAGACATTCGTGTCCCCCCCTCTCTGCCATGCAGGCATTCGTGTCCCCCCCTCTCTGCCATGCAGGCATTCGTGTCCCCCCCTCTCTGCCATGCAGGCATTCGTGTCCCCCCCTCTCTGCCATGCAGGCATTCGTGTCCCCCCCTCTCTGCCATGCAGGCATTCGTGTCCTCCCCTCTCTGCCATGCAGGCATTCGTGTCCCCCCCTCTCTGCCATGCAGGCATTCGTGTCCCCCCCTCTCTGCCATGCAGGCATTCGTGTTCCCCCCTCTCTGCCATGCAGGCATTCGTGTCCCCCCCTCTCTGCCATGCAGGCATTTGTGTCCCCCCCTCTCTGCCATGCAGGCATTCAGGCATTCGTGTCCCCCCCTCTCTGCCATGCAGGCATTCGTGTTCCCCCCTCTCTGCCATGCAGGCATTCGTGTCCCCCCCTCTCTGCCATGCAGGCATTCGTGTCCCCCCCTCTCTGCCATGCAGGCATTCGTGTCCCCCCCTCTCTGCCATGCAGGCATTCGTGTTCCCCCCTCTCTGCCATGCAGGCATTCGTGTCCCCCCCTCTCTGCCATGCAGGCATTTGTGTCCCCCCCTCTCTGCCATGCAGGCATTCGTGTCCCCCCCTCTCTGCCATGCAGGCATTCGTGTCCCCCCCTCTCTGCCATGCAGGCATTCGTGTCCCCCCCTCTCTGCCATGCAGGCATTCGTGTCCTCCCCTCTCTGCCATGCAGGCATTCGTGTCCCCCCCTCTCTGCCATGCAGGCATTCGTGTCCCCCCCTCTCTGCCATGCAGGCATTCGTGTCCCCCCCTCTCTGCCATGCAGGCATTCGTGTCCCCCCCTCTCTGCCATGCAGGCATTCGTGTCCCCCCCTCTCTGCCATGCAGGCATTCGTGTCCCCCCCTCTCTGCCATGCAGGCATTCGTGTCCCCCCCTCTCTGCCATGCAGGCATTCGTGTCCCCCCCTCTCTGCCATGCAGGCAATCGTGTCCCCCCCTCTCTGCCATGCAGGCATTCGTGTCCCCCCCTCTCTGCCATGCAGGCATTCGTGTCCCCCCCTCTCTGCCATGCAGGCATTCGTGTTCCCCCCTCTCTGCCATGCAGGCATTCGTGTCCCCCCCTCTCTGCCATGCAGGCATTCGTGTCCCCCCCTCTCTGCCATGCAGGCATTCGTGTCCCCCCCTCTCTGCCATGCAGGCATTCGTGTTCCCCCCTCTCTGCCATGCAGGCATTCGTGTCCCCCCCTCTCTGCCATGCAGGCATTCGTGTCCCCCCCTCTCTGCCATGCAGGCATTCGTGTCCCCCCCTCTCTGCCATGCAGGCATTCGTGTCCCCCCCTCTCTGCCATGCAGGCATTCGTGTCCCCCCCTCTCTGCCATGCAGGCATTCGTGTCCCCCCCTCTCTGCCATGCAGGCATTCGTGTCCCCCCCTCTCTGCCATGCAGGCATTCGTGTTCCCCCCTCTCTGCCATGCAGGCATTCGTGTCCCCCCCTCTCTGCCATGCAGGCATTCGTGTCCCCCCCTCTCTGCCATGCAGGCATTCGTGTCCCCCCCTCTCTGCCATGCAGGCATTCGTGTCCCCCCCTCTCTGCCATGCAGGCATTCGTGTCCCCCCCTCTCTGCCATGCAGGCATTTGTGTCCCCCCCTCTCTGCCATGCAGGCATTCGTGTCCCCCCCTCTCTGCCATGCAGGCATTCGTGTCCCCCCCTCTCTGCCATGCAGGCATTCGTGTCCCCCCCTCTCTGCCATGCAGGCATTCGTGTTGCCCCCTCTCTGCCATGCAGGCATTCGTGTCCCCCCCTCTCTGCCATGCAGGCATTCGTGTCCCCCCCTCTCTGCCATGCAGGCATTCGTGTCCCCCACTCTCTGCCATGCAGGCATTCGTGTCCCCCCCTCTCTGCCATGCAGACATTCGTGTCCCCCCCTCTCTGCCATGCAGGCATTCGTGTTCCCCCCTCTCTGCCATGCAGGCATTTGTGTCCCCCCCTCTCTGCCATGCAGGCATTCAGGCATTCGTGTCCCGTGCCCCCCTCTCTGCCATGCAGGCATTCGTGTCCCCCCCTCTCTGCCATGCAGGCATTCGTGTCCCCCCCTCTCTGCCATGCAGGCATTCGTGTTCCCCCCTCTCTGCCATGCAGGCATTCGTGTCCCCCCCTCTCTGCCATGCAGGCATTCGTGTTCCCCCCTCTCTGCCATGCAGGCATTCGTGTTCCCCCCTCTCTGCCATGCAGGCATTCGTGTTCCCCCCTCTCTGCCATGCAGGCATTCGTGTCCCCCCCTCTCTGCCATGCAGGCATTCGTGTCCCCCCCTCTCTGCCATGCAGGCATTCGTGTCCCCCCCTCTCTGCCATGCAGGCATTCGTGTTCCCCCCTCTCTGCCACGCAGGCATTCGTGTCCCCCCCTCTCTGCCATGCAGGCAATCGTGTCCCCCCCTCTCTGCCATGCAGGCATTCGTGTCCCCCCCTCTCTGCCATGCAGGCATTCGTGTTCCCCCCTCTCTGCCATGCAGGCATTCGTGTTCCCCCCTCTCTGCCATGCAGGCATTCGTGTCCCCCCCTCTCTGCCATGCAGGCATTCAGGCATTCGTGTCCCGTCCCCCCCTCTCTGCCATGCAGGCATTCGTGTCCCCCCCTCTCTGCCATGCAGGCATTCGTGTCCCCCCCTCTCTGCCATGCAGGCATTCGTGTCCCCCCCTCTCTGCCGTGCAGGCAATCGTGTCCCCCCCTCTCTGCCATGCAGGCATTCGTGTCCCTTCCTCTCTGCCATGCAGGCATTCGTGTCCCCCCCTCTCTGCCATGCAGGCATTCGTGTTCCCCCCTCTCTGCCATGCAGGCATTCGTGTCCCCCCCTCGCTGCCATGCAGGCATTCAGGCATTCGTGTCCAGTCCCCCCCTCTCTGCCATGCAGGCATTCGTGTCCCCCCCTCTCTGCCATGCAGGCATTCGTGTCCCCCCCTCTCTGCCATGCAGGCATTCGTGTCCCCCCCTCTCTGCCATGCAGGCATTCGTGTCCCCCCCTCTCTGCCATGCAGGCATTCGTGTCCCCCCCTCTCTGCCATGCAGGCATTCGTATCCCCCCCTCTCTGCCATGCAGGCATTCGTGTCCCCCCCTCTCTGCCATGCAGGCATTTAGGCATTCGTGTCCCGTCCCCCCCTCTCTGCCATGCAGGCATTCGTGTCCCCCCCTCTCTGCCATGCAGGCAATCAGGCATTCGTGTCCCGTCCCCCCCTCTCTGCCATGCAGGCATTCGTATCCCCCCCTCTCTGCCATGCAGGCATTCAGGCATTCGTGTCCCGTTCCCCCCTCTCTGCCATGCAGGCATTCGTATCCCCCCCTCTGTGCAATGCAGGCATTCAGGCATTCGTCTCCCGTCCCCCCCTCTCTGCCATGCAGGCATTCGTGTCCCCCCCTCTCTGCCATGCAGGCATTCAGGCATTCCTGTCCCGTCCCCCCCTCTCTGCCATGCAGGCATTCGTATCCCCCCCTCTCTGCCATGCAGGCATTCGTGTCCCCCCCTCTCTGCCATGCAGGCATTCGTGTCCCCCCCTCTCTGCCATGCAGGCATTCGTATCCCCCCCTCTCTGCCATGCAGGCATTCAGGCATTCGTGTCCCGTCCCCCCCTCTCTGCCATGCAGGCATTCGTGTCCCCCCCTCTCTGCCATGCAGGCAATCAGGCATTTGTGTCCCGTCCCCCCCTCTCTGCCATGCAGGCATTCGTATCCCCCCCTCTCTGCCATGCAGGCATTCGTGTCCCCCCCTCTCTGCCATGCAGGCATTCGTGTCCCCCCCTCTCTGCCATGCAGGCATTCGTGTTCCCCCCTCTCTGCCATGCAGGCATTCGTGTTCCCCCCTCTCTGCCATGCAGGCATTCGTGTCCCCCCCTCTCTGCCATGCAGGCATTCGTGTCCCCCCCTCTCTGCCATGCAGGCATTCGTGTTCCCCCCTCTCTGCCATGCAGGCATTCGTGTCCCCCCCTCTCTGCCATGCAGGCATTCAGGCATTTTTGTCCCGTCCCCCCCTCTCTGCCATGCAGGCATTCGTGTCCCCCCCTCTCTGCCATGCAGGCATTCGTGTCCCCCCCTCTCTGCCATGCAGGCATTCGTGTCCCCCCCTCTCTGCCATGCAGGCATTCGTGTCCCCCCCTCTCTGCCATGCAGGCATTCGTGTTCCCCCCTCTCTGCCATGCAGGCATTCGTGTCCCCCCCTCTCTGCCATGCAGGCATTCGTGTTCCCCCCTCTCTGCCATGCAGGCATTCGTGTTCCCCCCTCTCTGCCATGCAGGCATTCGTGTTCCCCCCTCTCTGCCATGCAGGCATTCGTGTCCCCCCCTCTCTGCCATGCAGGCATTCGTGTCCCCCACTCTCTGCCATGCAGGCATTCGTGTTCCCCCCTCTCTGCCATGCAGGCATTCGTGTCCCCCCCTCTCTGCCATGCAGGCATTCGTGTTCCCCCCTCTCTGCCATGCAGGCATTCGTGTTCCCCCCTCTCTGCCATGCAGGCATTCGTGTCCCCCCCTCTCTGCCATGCAGGCATTCGTGTCCCCCCCTCTCTGCCATGCAGGCATTCGTGTCCCCCCCTCTCTGCCATGCAGGCATTCGTGTCCCCCCCTCTCTGCCATGCAGGCATTCGTGTCCCCCCCTCTCTGCCATGCAGGCATTCGTGTCCCCCCCTCTTTGCCATGCAGGCATTCGTGTTCCCCCCTCTCTGCCATGCAGGCATTCGTGTTCCCCCCTCTCTGCCATGCAGGCATTCGTGTCCCCCCCTCTCTGCCATGCAGGCATTCGTGTTCCCCCCTCTCTGCCATGCAGGCATTCGTGTCCCCCCCTCTCTGCCATGCAGGCATTCGTGTTCCCCCCTCTCTGCCATGCAGGCATTCGTGTCCCCCCCTCTCTGCCATGCAGGCATTCGTGTTCCCCCCTCTCTGCCATGCAGGCATTCGTGTTCCCCCCTCTCTGCCATGCAAGCATTCGTGTCCCCCCCTCTCTGCCATGCAGGCATTCGTGTTCCCCCCTCTCTGCCATGCAGGCATTCGTGTCCCCCCCTCTCTGCCATGCAGGCATTCGTGTCCCCCCCTCTCTGCCATGCAGGCATTCGTGTCCCCCCGTCTGTGCCATGCAGGCATTCGTGTCCCCCACTCTCTGCCATGCAGGCATTCGTGTCCCCCCCTCTCTGCCATGCAGGCATTCAGGCAGTCGTGTCCCCCCCTCTCTTCCATGCAGGCATTCGTGTCCCCCCCTCTCTGCCATGCAGGCATTCATGCATTCGTGTCCCGTCCCCCCCTCTCTGCCATGCAGGCATTCGTATCCCCCCCTCTCTGCCATGCAGGCATTCAGGCATTCGTCTCCCGTCCCCCCCTCTCTGCCATGCAGGCATTCGTGTCCCCCCCTCTCTGCCATGCAGGCATTCAGGCATTCGTGTCCCGTCCCCCCCTCTGTGCCATGCAGGCATTCGTGTCCCCCCCTCTCTGCCATGCAGGCATTCGTGTCCCCCCCTCTCTGCCATGCAGGCATTCGTGTCCCCCCCTCTCTGCCATGCAGGCATTCGTGTCCCCCCCTCTCTGCCATGCAGGCATTCGTGTCCCCCGCTCTCTGCCATGCAGGCATTCAGGCATTCGTGTCCCGTCCCCCCCTCTCTGCCATGCAGGCATTCGTATCCCCCCCTCTCTGCCATGCAGGCATTCGTGTCCCCCCCTCTCTGCCATGCAGGCATTCGTGTCCCCCCGTCTCTGCCATGCAGGCATTCGTGTCCCCCCCTCTCTGCCATGCAGGCATTCGTGTCCCCCCCTCTCTGCCATGCAGGCATTCAGGCATTCGTGTCCCCCCCTCTCTGCCATGCAGGCATTCGTGTCCCCCCCTCTCTGCCATGCAGGCATTCAGGCATTCGTGTCCCGTCCCCCCCTCTCTGCCATGCAGGCATTCGTATCCCCCCCTCTCTGCCATGCAGGCATTCAGGCATTCGTGTCCCGTCCCCCGATCTCTGCCATGCAGGCATTCGTGTCCCCCCCTCTCTGCCATGCAGGCATTCGTGTCCCCCCCTCTCTGCCATGCAGGCATTCAGGCATTCGTGTCCCCCCCTCTCTGCCATGCAGGCATTCGTGTCCCCCCCTCTCTGCCATGCAGGCATTCAGGCATTCGTGTCCCGTCCCCCCCTCTCTGCCATGCAGGCATTCGTATCCCCCCCTCTCTGCCATGCAGGCATTCAGGCATTCGTCTCCCGTCCCCCCCTCTCTGCCATGCAGGCATTCGTGTCCCCCCCTCTCTGCCATGCAGGCATTCAGGCATTCGTGTCCCGTCCCCCCCTCTCTGCCATGCAGGCATTCGTGTCCCCCCCTCTCTGCCATGCAGGCATTCGTGTCCCCCCCTCTCTGCCATGCAGGCATTCGTGTCCCCCCCTCTCTGCCATGCAGGCATTCGTGTCCCCCCCTCTCTGCCATGCAGGCATTCGTGTCCCCCGCTCTCTGCCATGCAGGCATTCAGGCATTCGTGTCCCGTCCCCCCCTCTCTGCCATGCAGGCATTCGTATCCCCCCCTCTCTGCCATGCAGGCATTCGTGTCCCCCCCTCTCTGCCATGCAGGCATTCGTATCCCCCCCTCTCTGCCATGCAGGCATTCAGGCATTCGTGTCCCGTCCCCCCCTCTCTGCCATGCAGGCATTCGTATCCCCCCCTCTCTGCCATGCAGGCATTCAGGCATTCGTGTCCCGTCCCCCCCTCTCTGCCATGCAGGCATTCGTGTCCCCCCCTCTCTGCCATGCAGGCATTCAGGCATTCGTGTCCCGTCCCCCCCTCTCTGCCATGCAGGCATTCGTATCCCCCCCTCTCTGCCATGCAGGCATTCGTGTCCCCCCCTCTCTGCCATGCAGGCATTCGTGTCCCCCCCTCTCTGCCATGCAGGCATTCGTGTTCTCCCCTCTCTGCCATGCAGGCATTCGTGTTCCCCCCTCTCTGCCATGCAGGCATTCGTGTCCCCCCCTCTCTGCCATGCAGGCATTCGTGTCCCCCCCTCTCTGCCATGCAGGCATTCGTGTCCCCCCCTCTCTGCCATGCAGGCATTCGTGTTCCCCCCTCTCTGCCATGCAGGCATTCGTGTCCCCCCCTCTCTGCCATGCAGGCATTCAGGCATTCGTGTCCCGTCCCCCCCTCTCTGCCATGCAGGCATTCGTGTCCCCCCCTCTCTGCCATGCAGGCATTCGTGTTCCCCCCTCTCTGCCATGCAGGCATTCGTGTCCCCCCCTCTCTGCCATGCAGGCATTCGTGTCCCCCACTCTCTGCCATGCAGGCATTCGTGTTCCCCCCTCTCTGCCATGCAGGCATTCGTGTTCCCCCCTCTCTGCCATGCAGGCATTCGTATCCCCCCCTCTCTGCCATGCAGGCATTCGTGTTCCCCCCTCTCTGCCATGCAGGCATTCGTGTCCCCCCCTCTCTGCCATGCAGGCATTCGTGTCCCCCCCTCTCTGCCATGCAGGCATTCGTGTCCCCCCCTCTCTGCCATGCAGGCATTCGTGTCCCCCCCTCTCTGCCATGCAGGCATTCGTGTCCCCCCCTCTCTGCCATGCAGGCATTCGTGTCCCCCCCTCTTTGCCATGCAGGCATTCGTGTCCCCCCCTCTCTGCCATGCAGGCATTCGTGTTCCCCCCTCTCTGCCATGCAGGCATTCGTGTCCCCCCCTCTCTGCCATGCAGGCATTCGTGTCCCCCCCTCTCTGCCATGCAGGCATTCGTGTCCCCCCCTCTCTGCCATGCAGGCATTCGTGTTCCCCCCTCTCTGCCATGCAGGCATTCGTGTTCCCCCCTCTCTGCCATGCAGGCATTCGTGTTCCCCCCTCTCTGCCATGCAGGCATTCGTGTCCCCCCCTCTCTGCCATGCAGGCATTCGTGTTCCCCCCTCTCTGCCATGCAGGCATTCGTGTCCCCCCCTCTGTGCCATGCAGGCATTCGTGTCCCCCCCTCTCTGCCATGCAGGCATTCGTGTTCCCCCCTCTCTGCCATGCAGGCATTCGTGTCCCCCCCTCTCTGCCATGCAGGCATTCGTGTCCCCCCCTCTCTGCCATGCAGGCATTCGTGTCCCCCCCTCTCTGCCATGCAGGCATTCGTATTCCCCCCTCTCTGCCATGCAGGCATTCGTGTCCCCCCCTCTCTGCCATGCAGGCATTCGTGTCCCCCCCTCTCTGCCATGCAGGCATTCGTGTTCCCCCCTCTCTGCCATGCAGGCATTCGTGTCCCCCCCTCTCTGCCATGCAGGCATTCGTGTCCCCCACTCTCTGCCATGCAGGCATTCGTGTTCCCCCCTCTCTGCCATGCAGGCATTCGTGTTCCCCCCTCTCTGCCATGCAGGCATTCGTATCCCCCCCTCTCTGCCATGCAGGCATTCGTGTTCCCCCCTCTCTGCCATGCAGGCATTCGTGTTCCCCCCTCTCTGCCATGCAGGCATTCGTGTCCCCCCCTCTCTGCCATGCAGGCATTCGTGTCCCCCCCTCTCTGCCATGCAGGCATTCGTGTCCCCCCCTCTCTGCCATGCAGGCATTCGTGTCCCCCCCTCTTTGCCATGCAGGCATTCGTGTCCCCCCCTCTCTGCCATGCAGGCATTCGTGTTCCCCCCTCTCTGCCATGCAGGCATTCGTGTCCCCCCCTCTCTGCCATGCAGGCATTCGTGTCCCCCCCTCTCTGCCATGCAGGCATTCGTGTCCCCCCCTCTCTGCCATGCAGGCATTCGTGTCCCCCCCTCTCTGCCATGCAGGCATTCGTGTCCCCCCCTCTCTGCCATGCAGGCATTCGTGTTCCCCCCTCTCTGCCATGCAGGCATTCGTGTTCCCCCCTCTCTGCCATGCAGGCATTCGTGTTCCCCCCTCTCTGCCATGCAGGCATTCGTGTCCCCCCCTCTCTGCCATGCAGGCATTCGTGTTCCCCCCTCTCTGCCATGCAGGCATTCGTGTCCCCCCCTCTCTGCCATGCAGGCATTCGTGTCCCCCCCTCTCTGCCATGCAGGCATTCGTGTTCCCCCCTCTCTGCCATGCAGGCATTCGTGTCCCCCCCTCTCTGCCATGCAGGCATTCGTGTTCCCCCCTCTCTGCCATGCAGGCATTCGTGTCCCGTCCCCCCCTCTCTGCCATGCAGGCATTCGTATCCCCCCCTCTCTGCCATGCAGGCATTCAGGCATTCGTGTCCCGTCCCCCCTCTCTGCCATGCAGGCATTCGTGTCCCCCCCTCTCTGCCATGCAGGCATTCAGGCATTCGTGTCCCGTCCCCCCCTCTCTGCCATGCAGGCATTCGTATCCCCCCCTCTCTGCCATGCAGGCATTCGTGTCCCCCCCTCTCTGCCATGCAGGCATTCGTGTCCCCCCCTCTCTGCCATGCAGGCATTCGTGTTCTCCCCTCTCTGCCATGCAGGCATTCGTGTTCCCCCCTCTCTGCCATGCAGGCATTCGTGTCCCCCCCTCTCTGCCATGCAGGCATTCGTGTCCCCCCCTCTCTGCCATGCAGGCATTCGTGTCCCCCCCTCTCTGCCATGCAGGCATTCGTGTTCCCCCCTCTCTGCCATGCAGGCATTCGTGTCCCCCCCTCTCTGCCATGCAGGCATTCAGGCATTCGTGTCCCGTCCCCCCCTCTCTGCCATGCAGGCATTCGTGTCCCCCCCTCTCTGCCATGCAGGCATTCGTGTTCCCCCCTCTCTGCCATGCAGGCATTCGTGTCCCCCCCTCTCTGCCATGCAGGCATTCGTGTCCCCCACTCTCTGCCATGCAGGCATTCGTGTTCCCCCCTCTCTGCCATGCAGGCATTCGTGTTCCCCCCTCTCTGCCATGCAGGCATTCGTATCCCCCCCTCTCTGCCATGCAGGCATTCGTGTTCCCCCCTCTCTGCCATGCAGGCATTCGTGTCCCCCCCTCTCTGCCATGCAGGCATTCGTGTCCCCCCCTCTCTGCCATGCAGGCATTCGTGTCCCCCCCTCTCTGCCATGCAGGCATTCGTGTCCCCCCCTCTCTGCCATGCAGGCATTCGTGTCCCCCCCTCTCTGCCATGCAGGCATTCGTGTCCCCCCCTCTTTGCCATGCAGGCATTCGTGTCCCCCCCTCTCTGCCATGCAGGCATTCGTGTTCCCCCCTCTCTGCCATGCAGGCATTCGTGTCCCCCCCTCTCTGCCATGCAGGCATTCGTGTCCCCCCCTCTCTGCCATGCAGGCATTCGTGTCCCCCCCTCTCTGCCATGCAGGCATTCGTGTTCCCCCCTCTCTGCCATGCAGGCATTCGTGTTCCCCCCTCTCTGCCATGCAGGCATTCGTGTTCCCCCCTCTCTGCCATGCAGGCATTCGTGTCCCCCCCTCTCTGCCATGCAGGCATTCGTGTTCCCCCCTCTCTGCCATGCAGGCATTCGTGTCCCCCCCTCTGTGCCATGCAGGCATTCGTGTCCCCCCCTCTCTGCCATGCAGGCATTCGTGTTCCCCCCTCTCTGCCATGCAGGCATTCGTGTCCCCCCCTCTCTGCCATGCAGGCATTCGTGTCCCCCCCTCTCTGCCATGCAGGCATTCGTGTCCCCCCCTCTCTGCCATGCAGGCATTCGTATTCCCCCCTCTCTGCCATGCAGGCATTCGTGTCCCCCCCTCTCTGCCATGCAGGCATTCGTGTTCCCCCCTCTCTGCCATGCAGGCATTCGTGTTCCCCCCTCTCTGCCATGCAGGCATTCGTGTCCCCCCCTCTCTGCCATGCAGGCATTCGTGTCCCCCACTCTCTGCCATGCAGGCATTCGTGTTCCCCCCTCTCTGCCATGCAGGCATTCGTGTTCCCCCCTCTCTGCCATGCAGGCATTCGTATCCCCCCCTCTCTGCCATGCAGGCATTCGTGTTCCCCCCTCTCTGCCATGCAGGCATTCGTGTCCCCCCCTCTCTGCCATGCAGGCATTCGTGTCCCCCCCTCTCTGCCATGCAGGCATTCGTGTCCCCCCCTCTCTGCCATGCAGGCATTCGTGTTCCCCCCTCTCTGCCATGCAGGCATTCGTGTCCCCCCCTCTTTGCCATGCAGGCATTCGTGTCCCCCCCTCTCTGCCATGCAGGCATTCGTGTTCCCCCCTCTCTGCCATGCAGGCATTCGTGTCCCCCCCTCTCTGCCATGCAGGCATTCGTGTCCCCCCCTCTCTGCCATGCAGGCATTCGTGTCCCCCCCTCTCTGCCATGCAGGCATTCGTGTCCCCCCCTCTCTGCCATGCAGGCATTCGTGTCCCCCCCTCTCTGCCATGCAGGCATTCGTGTTCCCCCCTCTCTGCCATGCAGGCATTCGTGTTCCCCCCTCTCTGCCATGCAGGCATTCGTGTTCCCCCCTCTCTGCCATGCAGGCATTCGTGTCCCCCCCTCTCTGCCATGCAGGCATTCGTGTTCCCCCCTCTCTGCCATGCAGGCATTCGTGTCCCCCCCTCTCTGCCATGCAGGCATTCGTGTCCCCCCCTCTCTGCCATGCAGGCATTCGTGTTCCCCCCTCTCTGCCATGCAGGCATTCGTGTCCCCCCCTCTCTGCCATGCAGGCATTCGTGTTCCCCCCTCTCTGCCATGCAGGCATTCGTGTCCCCCCCTCTCTGCCATGCAGGCATTCGTGTCCCCCCCTCTCTGCCATGCAGGCATTCGTGTTCCCCCCTCTCTGCCATGCAGGCATTCGTGTCCCCCCGTCTCTGCCATGCAGGCATTCGTGTCCCCCACTCTCTGCCATGCAGGCATTCGTGTCCCCCCCTCTCTGCCATGCAGGCATTCGTGTCCCCCCCTCTCTGCCATGCAGGCATTCGTGTCCCCCCCTCTCTGCCATGCAGGCATTCGTATTCCCCCCTCTCTGCCATGCAGGCATTCGTGTTCCCCCCTCTCTGCCATGCAGGCATTCGTGTTCCCCCCTCTCTGCCATGCAGGCATTCGTGTCCCCCCCTCTCTGCCATGCAGGCATTCAGGCATTCGTGTCCCCCCCTCTCTGCCATGCAGGCATTCGTGTCCCCCCCTCTCTGCCATGCAGGCATTCGTGTTCCCCCCTCTCTGCCATGCAGGCATTCGTGTTCCCCCCTCTCTGCCATGCAGGCATTCGTGTCCCCCCCTCTCTGCCATGCAGGCATTCGTGTCCCCCCCTCTCTGCCATGCAGGCATTCGTGTCCCCCGCTCTCTGCCATGCAGGCATTCGTGTCCCCCCCTCTCTGCCATGCAGGCATTCGTGTTCCCCCCTCTCTGCCATGCAGGCATTCGTGTCCCCCCCTCTCTGCCATGCAGGCATTCGTGTCCCCCCCTCTCTGCCATGCAGGCATTCGTGTCCCCCCCTCTCTGCCATGCAGGCATTCGTGTCCCCCCCTCTCTGCCATGCAGGCATTCGTGTCCCCCCCTCTCTGCCATGCAGGCATTCGTGTCCCCCCCTCTCTGCCATGCAGGCATTCGTGTCCCCCCCTCTCTGCCATGCAGGCATTCGTGTCCCCCCCTCTCTGCCATGCAGGCATTCGTGTTCCCCCCTCTCTGCCATGCAGGCATTCGTGTCCCCCCCTCTCTGCCATGCAGGCATTCGTGTCCCCCCCTCTCTGCCATGCAGGCATTCGTGTCCCCCCCTCTCTGCCATGCAGGCATTCGTGTCCCCCCCTCTCTGCCATGCAGGCATTCGTGTCCCCCCCTCTCTGCCATGCAGGCATTCGTGTCCCCCCTCTCTGCCATGCAGGCATTCGTGTTCCCCCCTCTCTGCCATGCAGGCATTCAGGCATTCGTGTCCCGTCCCCCCCTCTCTGCCATGCAGGCATTCGTATCCCTCATCCCAGGCAGGCACGGGCCCAATGCAAACGGGTCATTCGGGGTCGGCGAGCCACGGCCAAAACCAGCCAAAGACCCAGTGAGTCTAAGAGGCAACGGCCGGTCACAGTGTATTAGGCTTAGGCTCATTGGCATAAGGGGGAATGTTTGCCCGGCGCATGCCCGGCGCACTACCTTTGGATCCTACTCTAGCCCCAGGTTTATCCTCACCTTGGGAAGTCTCCCAAGTAGACCGCACTAGACCGTAAACCTTCTCTGCAAGGCACGTTGCATGAGCCGAGATATGAGAATTCAACAACACAAAATGTTACTCCCACCACTTCCAACCACCACCCTTGCCATCATCATAAACTGGATGCAAAGGATGGGCCACATGCTTAGACACGGCGCAGGGGAATGTTTGCCCGGCACACGCCCAGCGCAGGGGAATGTTTGCCCGGCACACGCCCGGCGCAGGGGAATGTTTGCCCGGCACACGCCCAGCGCAGGGGAATGTTTGCCCGGCACACGCCCAGCGCAGGGGAATGTTTGCCCGGCGCGCGCCCGGCACATGCCCGGCGCACTACCTTTGTATTAAGTATTTGATCTCTAGCCCCAGGTCCATCCTCCCCCAGGGAGGTCCCCCACGTGGACCGCACTAGACCGCAAACCTTCCGTGCAAAGCACGTTGCATGAGCCGAAATATGAGAATTCAACAACACAAAATGTCACCCCCACCACTTCCAACCGCCACCCTTGCCTCGGTTTCCAGGATCTCATGTGTCTGTTCAAAGTTTCGAGAACGTTCTTCCTGCGGCACCCGGTGCCCCTGCGGCGGGCAGTTTGGGGAAGTGTGCCAGAGCAAAAAATTACCGTTGTACAAACGTATGAGGGATTCTGATGTCATCCGTGGGACCCCGCTCAATCCCATTGAACCCTCTACAGCCCAGCCCCACCCCCCCTGCAACGTCATAAACTGGGTGCAAAGGATGGGCCAGATGCTTAGACACGGCGAGAAGGCACTCCAGATTGTTTGGTGAGGGGGGGGGGGGGAAAGAACCGGCACCGGTGGGGAATGGTAAAAAAAAGATGCCCAGCGCGCTGACACTCCCCGTAAACATGGGTTTTCATGTCCCGGACGGTGTGGGTGGCAACACGAGCGGGGCACACCATCAACACGCAAGACGACACCACTCAGGCCAACATACCGGCAGATACTCCCCGAGGAAGTCCACCTGGGCCTCCGTGAAATTCCCAGTCAGAACTTGGTACACACTGAAGATGTCCTCCAATTGAGACAACGTGTCTTCACTGGCCGAGAAGATGAGGCCCCCCACGACGGAGTACACGACGATCAGCGCCAGGCTCTGCAGGCAGCGCACGGGCAGCAGGTAGCGCCGGTACAGGGCGCGCACGGGCGACCGCCGGCCCTGGGTCGCGTGGCGCATCGTGAACGGCGGGTGGTCGTGCACGACGCTCCGGCCGCACGTCTGCAGGACGTTCGACACGAGGCTGAGGAACAGGATCATGACCCCGAGGCCCAGCGTCACCCACACGAACCACCAGATCCGGCCCCCGTCCGTCTGCGGGGCGTAGTCCCCGTAGCCGACGGTGGTGAGGGTGATGAAGCAGAAGTAGACGCTCTCGCGGTACTCCCAGCCCTCGAGCGCGGTGAAGGCGCCGCTGCCGACCAGCACCCAGGCCACCGTCAGCACGGCGACGAGGAAGAGGATGCGCGGGCTCTCCAGCTGCAGCTTGACCCACCGCTTGTGGCACCAGCCGTCGAGGGCCCGCCGGAGCTGCGCCTCGCTCGTGAAGGCCTGGCGCTCGTGGTCCGCGTGCCGCATCAGGGCGCACGCGTCGAACCACGTGACGTCGCCCGCGCCGTCGGCCGCCAGCTCCCGCAGCACCCGGTCGACGTCCTTCAGGAACAGCGGGACCGGCGTCGCCCAGTCCTGGCGGCCGACGACCGCCTCGATCCGGAGGTCGGTGTCGGACCGCACGAAGTCGTGCCGCAGCAGCAGCGCGCGCGCGACCATCAGGCCGCCGAGCGCCAGCTCCATGATGGACCGCCCGCAGTTGAACATGAGCGTGCCGACGATGGGGAAGAGGCCGAGGCTCAGGCCGAAGGCGGCGAGCCGGCCCTGCCACGTCACGGGCACCAGGTCCCCGTAGCCGATGGTGGTGAGCATCGTCAGCGTGAAGTAGGCGCTGCCCAGCACGTCCCAGCGCACGGGGCTCTCGTCGTACGGCACCCCGAGCCCCAGCCCGGCCCGCAGCCCGTCCGCCTGCGCGGCCGTGAAGTTCAGGGCGTCGAACTCGGCCACGGCCGCGTCGACGAGCGCGCGGGCGGCGGCGTCCTCGAGGGCGATGAAGACGGGCCCCAGGGCGAAGCAGAGGCCGATCAGCGCCGCCGCGAAGGCGGTGACGGTCAGGAGCGGCACCGCGATGTCCCGCCACACGACCACAGCGAAGGGCACTTTGGGTCTGGGGGGGGTCGCGCGCTCTGGATCTTCATAGGGCCCGGGCGGCGGGGGTTGTGGGCCGGGGGCCTGGGCGCAGTGCCCGAGGGCCGTGGGGCCTGCCAGGCCCGTCCCTGGGGCCGCCTCCGCGGGCCCCGTGGGGTCCGGCAGGAGGTAGTTCGGGGGCCAGTGCTGCGGGTTCGCGGCCTTTGGGGCGGTGGAGGCCGGGGCATATCGGGGGGGCGGGCTCGGGTTGTGCATGCGGCGGGCGGATCATGGGAGGCACCGCCGATCCCACGCCCCCTGGGCAGCACAGACGCAACTCTGGAGACAAGGCAAAGGACACTCAACGGGCAGCAGCACGGGCGCGACTCGATGCCGAGGCACGGCCAGGCACGCGTTGGAGCGGAGGAGCGGGGGTGGTGGGGGGTTTGAAGGGAGGGGGGGGGGGCGCAAGCAGGTCTCAAAGCGCTCTACACATGCACGTCCTGGTATGCATATGCAGCAATGTCCGGCAGTTCCGCATGATCACAGGTATGATACACGTGTGCTACCATACGAGGGAGGGGGAGGGGGGGGGGGTGTTGACCCTCCTCCTTGCCAACAGGACTCCCAAACAGATCTGGCGCCAAAGGCGCCGGAGAATATTTTTGGCGTAACAAAAGCTCATACATGGTTGACCCTCCTCCTTGTCAACAAATGTCACAGTGCAAGGTAACCTTAAGCAATGAATTTGTGGCAAAGTCTGTGCGCACAACAAGACAGTGTCAATTCATGACAGTCCATTTTCATGGAGACATGCTATTCAATGAGAATAGCTGACTCACACCCGGAACATGACCCTGAGGAACACACAGCACATTGGCACCAAAGCGCCAAAAAAACTTTTGCAGGCGGCTTGGAAAGGGAGGAGGGGGGGGTCTGGACCCGGGGGGCGATCTCTTACAATTCTATTGCCCATCAGCAAGGCACCTCGAAGAGAGAGGGAGCACAGTCAATCAATCAGTCAGGTAGTCACGAAGTCAATGAGGAGCCCCCCACCCCCGTCCAAACATCCAAATAGCGTGAAAAACACAAAAAGAGGGTCCAAAACATGCTTTACATCGGATGTTTGATCATTGTGAATGGTTGGAATATCAACAAATGGGTTTTGGAAATTTCAATTTTTGAGCTGCAGAGGGTGGAAAACAGCATAAGCAGGTTGTGTGCCCCAGCCCCTTCGGAGCTGCCTCAACCCCCTCCAAACACCCAAATAGGGTGAAAAACTCTTAAAGAGGATCTAAAACATGCTTTACACAAGATATTTGATCATTGCGAATGGTCAAAATATAGAAAAGGATTGTAGCCCTATCATGAGTGAGAAGCTACCACCCGGAAAGCCTTGATGACCTATGGGGAAAAAATCCCAAGAAAGCACTTGAAACTTTCAACCAAAGATCTTGGAAATGATTCAAACATTTCCGACCTAGATTGTTGTCCTACAACTCAAAAAGGGTAGGTTTCTAAATAATCCTACGGGTCCGTAGTTGCTATTCCCAATTGAAAAACTGCTCTGCATGGTGACAAAAATTATTGATGACTCTAAAGTTTGGTCATCACAGAAACACGTCTAAGCGATACTCTTGATCCTCAAATTCCCACAAACAACGCACAAACAAGAAGAAAACAACTGTGGGAGAATGCAATGTACCTGACCGAATCCACTCGGTTCTGAAATTACTTCGACTCATGTACACTTATCAATCTTAGTGAGGTTTCGTCGGCTGATTACTTCTGCCATGTTTTGATTTCATTTGACTTTTTCGTTGATCTGGTCTCCACTTCATGGCCTACTCCACGTTTGTGAAACAAACAAGCAAAGACTGGGCGAAGGTGATGAGGTGGGGGCTGGGCACTTTCAATCCGAGTTTCATTTGATTTGAACGACTTGTAACGTACTTACTGTCCCAACTTGAGAACATGAAAACCATAAGGGCAAACACAATGAACATGTCAGGCGACGTCGTTCCAAGCATTTTAAAAATACAAAAACAAAGCCAAGACGTTCATACCATTGCATAGTACTCCCCTTGTGGGTTGCGACCTTGCCGGGAGAGGCAGCCCAAAATGCTAAAACGCAGCTTACCTCATCTCACTTCCTTTCTATCTACTCAAAATGTGTGCAGACTACTCCCTGCAACACTATCACACGCAAAGGGGGAGGTTCTAGAGTCCAGTGAGATGCTGTCTTGAAAACATCAATAGCCATGACTGCAACTCGGTGATACTGCCCAGAAGGGGGCAAGAAATTCGAGATCACAAACCCCCTGCCTCACCTTGGACGCTGCTTCCCGGACCTCAAGCAGGCGCACGCTAGACGTCGATTTGGGCTGCCTCCGTCGGCAAAAAAATCCTGCATCTGGCTCTGAGCAACTATTAAAACAGTTACAAGGGAACAGAAAAGTCGAAACATCCAAAGTTATCAAAAAAACAAAAGCAGCAAATCTCTGTCCTTGAGAATCTCTCCCCACATCTGAGCCTGCCACAGCTCTGAGTGGGGAGGCCGGTTCCACAAACTGCCAAAATGGCCAAAATCTCCGCTCATGAATTGTGTTGAGCATGTAGGCCTTGTGCGGTGGGCCCAATCCAAATGAAGAACAAACACTTCGTCTCACCTTGTGCCACCAACTTGATGGTATGGTATGGTATGGTATGGTATGGTATGGTACGGTATGGTATGGTATGGTACGGTATGGTATGGTATGGTACGGTACGGTACGGTACGGTACGGTACGGCACGGCACGGTACGGTACGGTACGGTACGGTACGGTACGGTACGGTACGGTACGGTACGGTATGGTATGGTATGGGGCAAAACACACATTTTGGGAGTGGCATGTTACATGAATTTCATATGACATGCATGCCACACTATGCAAATGCACGGGACTCAAGCGACCGAGAGGCGAACGCACACAAAACGAACCCTGTGTTTAGGCTTGGCTTTATGATGCCACTTTGATGGATGCCAAGGAAAAGAAGACTGCGACAGCTGAACCCCCTTACACCCGGCGTCAGTACAACACTGTCTTTTGGTGGAGATTTCAATCCGAGTCTGGGGTCTCAAATGGCCCATTCGAGGTCTGGTCAGTCTGGGGCACAAACGAAGACATCCGCATTGGGAATGCGCTGAACCGCTCATCACGAGCCATGGGCAGCGTCTGCTATGGAACGCATGGGACGCAGTTGCGGTTCAGGGACGCGACTCCGGGGCAGACATGCCACCAGCGTCCGCCAGGTCACACGTGATCAGATGGGGCTGGCTCCTACTGGGTCTGACACAGGGACGCAGCTGGTTCCTACGGAGCAGATCTTACTGAGTGGCACATGGGACGGGGCTGAGTCCTAACGAAACTCAGTTCCCCTGCCGGACACTAGTGGCATGTCTGCTCCGGGGTGCTGCCTTGGGGAATACTGCAGGTGCCGGCAATGCTGTTGCACAAATCCATTACCGAGAATGGGAGGAGGAGGGAGTCAGGAAAGCAAACAGCAGCGGGCAGGGGTCAGTGGTCAGGCGTGACAAGTAAAAGAAGAGAGGGAAGGCATGCGAAACAAGAAAGATGGGGCTGCCGGTGGGGGGGCGTAAAGGGCTGTGCTTAAGGGGAGAGGGGTGTCTGGGACCCACAGGTTTGTGTACCAGAAATGGCCCCACCAGATCTTCCCAACGGTAAATTTCGCTTTTTCCCACGATGGTCACTTTGGTCTGGGGGGGGGGGGGGGGTTGGCACAAGGCCTTGGTGGTTGGCTCTGGTAGCCTGTGGCGGCGCGTATTGGCCTCTCGCCCTTGAACCTTCTGCTATGACAAGCAGGCATCCGTACTACTGCGGGCATCCGCACTGCCGCGGGCATCCCCCTGCCTTGGGGGGGGGGGGGGGGAATCCAGAATGCAACTTCTGCCCATGGCGTCCTCCCCTGACGGCCTGATCAGTGCCCAGTATGCGGTCATTACGAAGACCCCCCAGGGGGGGAGGTGCTCACCACAACGAGCAACGTGAATGTCACACGGGGGGGGGGGGGGTGGCCCCACTCCTTGCGAGCGTACCTGCAACGCACGAATCCAAAAGATTTGACGCAAAAATCCTGACATCAAAAAGTGAGGGGGGGTGCGGAGGGAGTAGGTGGGTACTTCCGGGTGTACGTACTCGTTCGCCTTTTTGGGGAGGGAATCCCCCACTTGTGGAGATGTGGGCTGGGTGCCCACCCATTGGGTTGAGGGGATGGGCAGCCGGATGGGCTGCATAACCGCCGGGGATAATCATTTTCACTGCGTGAGAGCGGGGTAGTCGTCCCGCCACTCCCAAGCGCTGCTTCTGCCCCTTGGCATCCCTCCAATGCCGGCGCTGGCACGCCAGAGGTCGTGAGAGCGGCAACGGCATCTCCAGTGACGGTCGCACGCGCAGCTCCGCTTGTGTGTTTTTTTCAGTTTGCCGAACAAAACTGGTCGCGAATGAATCCGTTGCGGACATGATATCAATGCATGTCTCAGTGCCGCGTGTCGCCGCCGCCGCACGCAAAAGGCCGGGGGGGGGGGGGGTAGTGGGACATGCACAACCAACGTCAATCAACACCGAAGGATTGGTTTGGTCCATACAACAACAACAACAACAACAACAACTGCGAGGGACCAGCGGGTCGTCCAGAACCGAACTCTCGCCCCGTTGAGCCGCCCCCCTGCTCCCCCGCAGGGCCTGAGGAAGGAAGGCGGAACTGACGTCCATCGCGATGCACCCGCTCGGTCTTCGTCCCGCAAATCCGCAGCCCCGCCAGCACCGCAGGGCCCGGCCACCGCCCCCACGTACCACGCGCCGGGGGCTGGTTTGCCACTTCCAAAACAAGATCTTGTGGGTAGCATGTACTCGGGGTTTTGCAACCAGCCCTTTTTGGATACCCCGGGGGGGGGGGGGGGATTCCGTGCGGGGGAAAATATGAATCTACAAATTCTGGCGCGACAAAATCTGTGCCACTTCTTTAAAATGAGCGAACAAATTATGTATGGCTCCCAACAATTGCTCATGAGAAACAGTGGGTGCTTGCTGTTGTTACCCGCACAAATCCTTAAAAACACCGAACAAATTGCGTACAAACTTTTTGTACAGAATTCAAAATGCAGAAATTCCAGCTTGTACAATCCCCCCTGCCCCCCCCCGGGTAGAAACCGAGCTGACTTGCCACCAGGCCACTTAGGGAAGGTGCTCGCCTGCCCCGCGCCACGTGCCATCCGGAGGAGGGAGGCCCGCCACCGCCGTACAGTGTACCGCCGCGCGTGTGCCTCGCCGCACAGCGGGCCCGGTGTGTCACCGGGGCCCCTGTGCGCCCTCCCCGGCTGTTCGCTTGCCGTTGGCCCTGCCGGGTTCGGGCTGCCCTTGCGGGGCCTCTCCGGGGCTGGGGTGCTGGGGTGCATCTGCGGGGACATTGAAGAGGAGAGGGAGGGAGGGAGAAGGTGCGGGTGCGTGCTATTAACAAGGGCTGCCTTTTTAAGGTCCTGGATGCTCATGCGACAGGGCGGTTAGGGGGTTAGCGGGTGCTATCAGAGAGGGAGACTCCCGGGCAGCGATGAGGCAGCGACTCCATACCAGCCCGGCATGACAGCGGGGCTGGAGGTATGGCTGGTCACCCTGTCCCTTCTGCCGAGTCGAGAACCGCTGTTTGTGTGAGGTGTCGGGTGTCGAGTGATCGTCTGTGGAGGCTCTCCCTGAAACAGGGAGCGTGCCACTTCTGGCTCATCTCTCTCTCTCTCTCTCTCTCTCTCTGTGTGTGTGTGTGTGTGTTTATGCCGCACGCTGACGCCATGTGTCGCTATGAGGTGGGCTGCCACATGCAACACGGCATGAGAGTGGGGCTTGAATCATGGCGAGGTCCCGCCTCTGCGGCGGCTGTTGAGTCAAAACCTGTGGTGTAGAAGCATCTCCGTCGATGCTCTACCATGTCCCTGAGCCCAAAGGGAACGTGCAGCAGCTGGCTCATGCTCCACCAGCGTGCCCTGCAGCAGGGGGGCTGGCGGGGGGGGGATGAGGAATTTGGACTTCCGGGCCTCCGTTGTGGGGGGGTTGGTGGTGTTGGTGGTGTGTGTGGGGGCCTCTAGGGGTCTGAAATGTGTTTCTGTGTGTGTGTGTGTGTGTGTGACGGGGAGGAATGCCATATTATAGAGGAAGGCCTGCATGGGTCCAGGGGTGGGCGCTCAGCGGGGGGGGGGCTGTGCCAGGAGGATGTCATCATGACTGCACTGGCCCCCTTTGAGAGTCGTCACCCTCGCCTAGGCCACAGCCTCTGGTGGCTGTGGGTTATGAGACCTCGGTGCCTGCACGCCCATGCCACTGTGTGTGACGTGTAAAACCGTGTTAAGGAGGGCATGCGGCTTTTATTGTCTTGGACGCTCTTCGGTCAGGGGAGGGCCCGTGGGTTTGGGTTAGGGTTACCTAAGCCCTGGCCACTGGGACTTCCCCCCCCCCATGACGACCCGGCGCGACGGAAGGACCAAACCAGGTCAAGGAGGGCACGTGCCTGTTCAGGGGCCTAAGAAGGGTCTGGGCGGTCGTGCGAAGGGATGGTCAGGAAGTCAGCGGGTCGGGCTGGCTGGACGCCGGCACTGCCCCTCTCCTTGCCCACCACGTGCTTTGCCGGGAGGGTCGGGCCAGTCCTTCAAGTCAGAATGGACAGAATCCAGACCCGCCGACGAGTGCGATGCGTAGAGTGCGGCGGAGCGTTGTAAAGCCGCCAGTTCGTGGTTTGCACACCTCAGAGTCGCGAGTTGGAGGTCGGAAATGCGCCCGCCCCAGCCCTGCCACTCGTGTACGTGAGGCCACATTTTTGCTGCACACCGCTACCCCCGCCCCCCCATTGCGAGAGCAAGCAACACTAAAATTCCAAAATTTGATGGAAACGACACCTAGCGGTGCTGCCCTCCCATCAATTCAACGTCAGTTTATGCTTCTGGGAGCGGGGGGTTTGGCACGGCGGGACACTACCGGATGTGACCAGGCCATTGCTGAGTGACCCCCCCCAGGGGGGGGGGGGTCATTCGGGGCCCTGGCCGACCCACCCCCCCGACCACATCAGAAAACTTTTCCTCCGGCAGAAAATGAAAGTTATCAAAGGGGCCGGAAATTTGAGGCCGATTTCAGATGCACAAACTTCTTTTTGGCCTCTGGCATCTTGCCCACTAAGCAATGGCCTGGACGTGACCAATGCCTCTGCCATACACTTGCGCATCCGCAAAACCTCATGGCACCCCGCAGATCCTCATCCCCCCCCCCCGGCTGCCAAACAAACCAGTCATCTTGACCCACATCTACAAATCGGTGCAGGAGCGGTTAGGAAGGCGGTTGGAGAGGATTGGCAAAACGGTTCCGAGCGGTTACTGTCGGTTATACATGCCGCTGGTGGAGCGCTGGGGAAAGGGGGAGAGGGCTAGGCCGTGGGCAGGGATGCATTGCCGAGAGGCGGTTACGCAGGCGGTTGGAGGAGGGTGCCAAAGCGGTTGGGGGCGGTTACTGTCGGTTACGAATGCCATTGAGCCTTGGCGTCAGGGGGACAGTGGCTGGGCGTAGGCTGGGCCCTGTGGAGTAAGGGCGGTGGGGGTGCCTCCCCCCCCTTCCAATGCATCCGTGGCCGCGGGCGCCCCACACTCCACCCCTTCGACCGTCGCTAGCCGTCGGCAAACATCAGACCGCCGCCGTGATCCTCCATGGGCCACGGGCTGGCCCCGTCCGGGCCCCGGCGCCCGGGGCCCTCCTCACGATCGCCGGAAGAAATGACGGACTCGATGATGGAGGCGGGCAGACTGCCGGCGCCCGGGGCCTTGGGGGTCCCGTCGGGCGTGGGGGAGGGTCCATCTGCGGACAGCGAAGGGGAGCGGGGCGGGGGTGGGTCGTTGCCTCTGTGCCCCTCCGCTCCTGCGCATGTGGGGGCAAGGGCTGGACGTCGTGCGCCAAGTGTGCCCCTTCGGAAGAGCGGAGGGAACACGTCACCGCTTCTGTGCCCCTGTGCCCTGTGCCGGTGGATTGTTTTGGAGTTCTTCTTTTTTTTTTCAAATATGTTGAAGTTTTTAAGTTTTTGCCGGAGTTTTTGGAATTGTTTGGGAATGAAAATGAAACAAACAATAAAATCCCAAAAGAGCGGACTGAATACATCACCGCTTCTGTGCCCGTGTGCCCCTGCGCCCCGGTGCTTTTGGAATTGTTTGCAATTTTTTGAAATTTTTGGATTTTTTCGAATTCTGTTGGAATTTTCGGAAATTCTATTGCCTTCGGCAGTGCACCTCGAAGAGAGGTTGACAGTCAGCCAATCAGTCTCTGAGCCAGCAGGCAGGCAGTCAGGCAGGCAGTCAGACAGATACACACAGTTTGGGTTTTTTGTCAGTGGCAGATGCGGCCCCAACCAGCAGCGAGGCCCTACGCCACAAGTCAAGCAGTGGCCGGGTGGTAACGCAGCCGGCGTGCATCCGTGAGGCCGGCGGTTCGCACCCCAGTATGCCCATTTTGGCGCCGCCGCCGGCGGCGGCGGTAAAAGTTTGCATACAGGGATTCGAACCGACGGCTGCACAGCTGGACTGGACTGCGCTACCGTTGGACCGCTGGCCCTGATATTATATCCATGCGTCCCCACTGCTTGTAGCCTATTAAGCAAAAACTTTTGACCCCCCCCCAACCCCCCCCCACCCACCCACCCCCCCCCACCCCCCCTCAAAAAAGTGATATCCAGTTTAAGGGGGTAGAGGCCTCAAAATCAAAAAATCCATTGGGGGATGCTCTTATTGGGCAAAATAATGATTTTACAAGGGGTTGGACATCCAATATCATGCCTTGGGGTATGCTACGCGAATGACCCCAAAAAAGGGGGGTATATGACGCCCGCGCCTGTGCTTGATCTAACAACCTCTCTTCGAGGTGATTTTAGAATCATTTTTCGGAATTTATGGAACTTGTTTTTGGAATTTTGGGACGTTTTGGAATACAGATAAAATAAAACAATACAATTCTGATAGAGCGGAGTGACCACATCTCCGCTGCTTTGCCCTGTGCCCCTCTGAGACTGCGCCCCTCCGGCCCTGCGCCCAGCTGGGGGCGGACCTGGACTGCCGACACCGTGACTGGGGTGTCGGGACACTGTGGGTGGGCTTTGTGGGGCGTGCTGTGAGGGGCTTTGCCGGGACCGCTACCCCCACCACATCCACATCCACATCCACATCCACATCCACATCCAGACCCACATCCACATCCACGTCCACATCCACATCCACATCCACATCCACATCCACATCCACATCCACATCCACATCCACACCCACATCCACATCCACGTCCACGTCCACATCCACATCCACATCCACATCCACATCCACATCCACATCCACGTCCACGTCCACATCCACATCCACATCCACATCCACATCCACATCCACATCCACGTCCACATCCACGTCCACATCCACGTCCACATCCACATCCACATCCACATCCACATCCACATCCACATCCACATCCACATCCACGTCCACATCCACATCCACATCCACATCCACATCCACATCCACATCCACATCCACATCCACATCCACATCCACATCCACATCCACATCCACGTCCACATCCACGTCCACATCCACGTCCACATCCACATCCACATCCACATCCACATCCACATCCACATCCACATCCACATCCACATCCACATCCACATCCACATCCACATCCACATCCACATCCACATCCACATCCACATCCACGTCCACATCCACATCCACATCCACATCCACATCCACATCCACATCCACATCCACATCCACATCCACATCCACGTCCACATCCACATCCACATCCACATCCACGTCCACATCCACGTCCACATCCACATCCACATCCACATCCACATCCACGTCCACATCCACGTTCACATCCACGTCCACATCCACATCCACGTCCACATCCACATCCACATCCACATCCACATCCACATCCACATCCACATCCACATCCACATCCACATCCAGACCCACATCCACATCCACGTCCACATCCACGTCCACACCCACATCCACGTCCACATCCACATCCACACCCACATCCACATCCACGTCCACATCCACATCCACATCCACATCCACGTCCACATCCACATCCACATCCACGTCCACACCCACATCCACATCCACATCCACGTCCACATCCACATCCACATCCACATCCACATCCACATCCACATCCACATCCACATCCACACCCACATCCACATCCACGTCCACGTCCACATCCACATCCACATCCACATCCACATCCACATCCACATCCACGTCCACGTCCACATCCACATCCACATCCACATCCACATCCACATCCACATCCACGTCCACATCCACGTCCACATCCACGTCCACATCCACATCCACATCCACATCCACATCCACACCCACATCCACATCCACATCCACATCCACATCCACATCCACATCCACATCCACATCCACATCCACATCCACATCCACATCCACATCCACATCCACATCCACATCCACATCCACATCCACATCCACATCCACATCCACATCCACGTCCACGTCCACATCCACATCCACATCCACATCCACATCCACATCCACATCCACATCCACATCCACATCCACATCCACATCCACATCCACATCCACATCCACATCCACGTCCACGTCCACATCCACATCCACATCCACATCCACATCCACATCCACATCCACGTCCACATCCACGTCCACATCCACGTCCACATCCACATCCACATCCACGTCCACGTCCACATCCACATCCACATCCACATCCACATCCACATCCACGTCCACATCCACATCCACATCCACATCCACATCCACATCCACACCCACATCCACATCCACGTCCACGTCCACATCCACATCCACATCCACATCCACATCCACATCCACATCCACGTCCACGTCCACATCCACATCCACATCCACATCCACATCCACATCCACATCCACGTCCACATCCACGTCCACATCCACGTCCACATCCACATCCACATCCACATCCACATCCACACCCACATCCACATCCACATCCACATCCACATCCACATCCACATCCACATCCACGTCCACGTCCACATCCACGTCCACATCCACATCCACATCCACGTCCACATCCACATCCACATCCACATCCACATCCACATCCACATCCACATCCACGTCCACATCCACGTCCACATCCACGTCCACATCCACATCCACATCCACATCCACATCCACATCCACATCCACATCCACATCCACATCCACATCCACATCCACATCCACATCCACATCCACATCCACATCCACATCCACATCCACATCCACGTCCACATCCACATCCACATCCACATCCACATCCACATCCACATCCACATCCACATCCACATCCACATCCACATCCACATCCACATCCACATCCACATCCACGTCCACGTCCACATCCACGTCCACATCCACGTCCACGTCCACATCCACATCCACATCCACATCCACATCCACGTCCACATCCACGTCCACGTCCACATCCACATCCACATCCACATCCACATCCACACCCACATCCACATCCACACCCACATCCACATCCACATCCACGTCCACATCCACGTCCACACCCACATCCACATCCACGTCCACATCCACGTCCACATCCACATCCACGTCCACATCCACATCCACGTCCACATCCACGTCCACATCCACATCCACATCCACGTCCACATCCACATCCACATCCACATCCACATCCACATCCACATCCACATCCACATCCACATCCACATCCACCACCACCTCCACCTGCACCCACCCCCACGCGCACCTCCATCTCCCTGTCCACATCCACATTCCCATACCTGCATTATCAAAAGGGCGTGTTTGTGTGCCAAGAGCTGCCTTTTGAGGTGGTTCTTGGAGCCGGTCCCAAACAGATCATCTCTTCCCGGAAAAGGGAAGCCGCCCTGCCTGTACTCTGTGTACGCCCCCTGAGGCAACGGGTGGTAGGCGCAGGGCAGACCGCAGCTCCCGGCGGCCGGTGGCGCCACGGGCCCGCAGCCGACAAGGCACACCGCAGCCACGGGGGGGGTGACTGTAGCCGGTCCCGATGCGACCCACCCCCCAGCGACCTGTCGAAAACTCGGAGGGGGGGGGGGGTGGCTGTTGGTGTGGGGGGGTATTGGTGGGAGGGCAGGGGGGGGGGGACTTGCGCGCGACCCACTACTACATACATACCTCCATGGAGTATGTGGGGGTCAACGTGAAGCAAGGTGCAGAATGGGGCAAGGGGCATGGCAGGCAGGGCAAAACCCAAAAACCGTCCAACACCACCGGGACCACTATCTCCCAAAACCCGGCGGGGCGGGGGAGGGGGGGGGTCGCATACAAAGACCGGGCCCGGTCACCCCGCCCCCCGTGACAGCAGCAGCATCACATGCCCGGCCCCAAGGGGGGAAAGAAGCACGTCTTCCACAGAGCCCAGCTGCCTTCTGCTGAAATGAACAACGGCCCCTCAGACTGCGCCTGGCGTTGGGACAGAGATGCCGCCGTGAGCAGCAGCCTAAGATCGCCCGGCACAACTCGTGGGCGATTCTTGTCTTGTTTTGCAGCACAAGGGACGGCAGCGTGCAGGCCCCCAGGACTTAGGAATGGGGCCGTTGTCCTGGAGGTAGGCCCATGCAGATCTGGCGGCCAGAAGAATCGTTTGGATCTCGGACGGCCACTCGGCATCGTATTTGGGAAAAGGATGTCTGTTGTCATTCGTCCTTTTTCGGTTTCATTCGTTGTACAAAGCCGTGGGACACACCGCTCCCTTGCCTGCGCCGACAGGCCTTACCCTACTCCAATTGGGCAGGCGCCAAACCGATAAAGGTCTGAACACAAATTCATTTTGTCGACTGCCTCTTCGGGTGGCGATCCTGTGCAATCTCCGGGGGGGGGCACCAGCCTTCATTGTAAGTGCAAACCACTCTGGAGCCTGCCCTGGAGATGCTGGGTTCTATCTCCCAAGCCGTCCACACCCTTCTTCCATGCGATGGTGCCGTTGGAATCGGGCCCGCAAACAGCAACGGGTGCTGTCCATGAGGCTGTCTGTTTATGGGGTGTTGTGCTGCGGATGCTGCCCCATTGGGAGCTTGCGCCAGGGGCCACCTCTGCTATCCCTCTGCCGTCGACCGCTGTAGTATCTTTCGACGCCCCGCTGGAAGACTGTCCGTGGCATGTGCTGCGGCCCTGTCACCGCTTTGGGTGGCTCCTTGCACCTTCAACGGTCCCCTCCCTGTGTGCGTGGCCTCTGCATTGTGATGTGACCCGGAGGGGTCGGGGTTGAACCTCGTGCCACGCATGCGGATGTCTCACCCACGCCTCCACGACGTAAACTGTGTCCACAATACAAACAAAAACATTGCAGCACGAAACCGATACTGCGGTCCAATGGGTTACGGCGGCAACCCGGGCCACTGCAGGGTCCATGAAAACTACAGCGAGTACCAGCGCAGGTGAGGGGGTGGGGCGAGGCGGCACGACGCGGCGCGGACTTGACCTGACGCGAAGTGACGAGACGTAAACTGGCGGGAGGTGATGCGGCGCGACATGCAGTGCCGTGCCCTGCCATACTGCGCTGTGCTGTGCTGTGCTGTGCTGTGATGGAAGCCGCGATGGGACGGGCCGGGCCGGGCCGGGCCGGGCCGGGCCGTGAGGACTTCGACCATGCGGTAAACGGTGGATGCGAAGGACTCCACAGACGACTCTGCAACGGTCTGCTTCACGTTCGAGGACGGCGGCGCGGCGGCATCACCTGCCAGAAACTAGCCAGTCCAACGGCTGCGACTCCTTGGCGATAGATGACAACCAAAGCCACGGGGGGGGGCAACTACAATCGGTCCTGATGCGACCCAACCCCCAGCTATTTGTCAAAACTTGCGGGGGGTCGGCGGGAGGGTGGGGGGCATTGGCAGCTCAGCCGGTGGGGGGGGTCCCAAGGGCGGGGGGGCTGCGCGCGACCCACTACTACCACATGCATACCTCAAGGGGATGTGTGTGTCTAGGGGCAATGGGGGTATAGAGGTATGTATGCGATAATAGCGATTTCTCGGCTTTGCCGGGAAGAAAGTCTTAAGGGTCTTAAGGACTAAAGGCATAGTACCCCCTTCAACGAAGCATGGGACAAAAAAATTGCCACCGTTGGCGCCATGGCCCCTGCACCGCTATCTTTCATAACTCGGGGGGGGGGGTCGCACAAGGACCGGGCCCGGCCGCCCCCCCCGTGACCAAGGCATCACAACGAAGGGACAGGCCAACAAGAATGGGACCCCGATGACAGTCCCGAGAACCCGCCAAAAGTTTCACCTCCGTCCAATGAAACCGACGGTGTGTCCCCCCCTCTCTGCCATGCAGGCATTCGTGTCCCCCCCTCTCTGCCATGCAGGCATTCGTGTCCCCCCCTCTCTGCCATGCAGGCATTCGTGTTCCCCCCTCTCTGCCATGCAGGCATTCGTGTCCCCCCCTCTCTGCCATGCAGGCATTTAGGCATTCGTGTCCCGTCCCCCCCTCTCTGCCATGCAGGCATTCGTGTCCCCCCCTCTCTGCCATGCAGGCATTCGTGTCCCCCCCTCTCTGCCATGCAGGCATTCGTGTTCCCCCCTCTCTGCCATGCAGGCATTCGTGTCCCCCCCTCTCTGCCATGCAGGCATTCGTGTCCCCCCCTCTCTGCCATGCAGGCATTCGTGTCCCCCCCTCTCTGCCATGCAGGCATTCGTGTTCCCCCCTCTCTGCCATGCAGGCATTCGTGTCCCCCCCTCTCTGCCATGCAGGCATTCGTGTTCCCCCCTCTCTGCCATGCAGGCATTCGTGTCCCCCCCTCTCTGCCATGCAGGCATTCGTGTCCCCCCCTCTCTGCCATGCAGGCATTCGTGTCCCCCCCTCTCTGCCATGCAGGCATTCGTGTTCCCCCCTCTCTGCCATGCAGGCATTCGTGTCCCCCCCTCTCTGCCATGCAGGCATTCGTGTCCCCCCCTCTCTGCCATGCAGGCATTCGTGTCCCCCCCTCTCTGCCATGCAGGCATTCGTGTTCCCCCCTCTCTGCCATGCAGGCATTCGTGTCCCCCCCTCTCTGCCATGCAGGCATTCAGGCATTCGTGTCCCGTCCCCCCCTCTCTGCCATGCAGGCATTCGTGTCCCCCCCTCTCTGCCATGCAGGCATTCGTGTCCCCCCCTCTCTGCCATGCAGGCATTCGTGTCCTCCCCTCTCTGCCATGCAGGCATTCGTGTCCCCCCCTCTCTGCCATGCAGGCATTCGTGTCCCCCCCTCTCTGCCATGCAGGCATTCGTGTTCCCCCCTCTCTGCCATGCAGGCATTCGTGTCCCCCCCTCTCTGCCATGCAGGCATTCGTGTTCCCCCCTCTCTGCCATGCAGGCATTCGTGTCCCCCCCTCTCTGCCATGCAGGCATTCGTGTCCCCCCCTCTCTGCCATGCAGGCATTCGTGTCCCCCCCTCTCTGCCATGCAGGCATTCGTGTTCCCCCCTCTCTGCCATGCAGGCATTCGTGTCCCCCCCTCTCTGCCATGCAGGCATTCAGGCATTCGTGTCCCGGTCCCCCCCTCTCTGCCATGCAGGCATTCGTGTCCCCCCCTCTCTGCCATGCAGGCATTCGTGTCCCCCCCTCTCTGCCATGCAGGCATTCGTGTCCTCCCCTCTCTGCCATGCAGGCATTCGTGTCCCCCCCTCTCTGCCATGCAGGCATTCGTGTCCCCCCCTCTCTGCCATGCAGGCATTCGTGTCCCCCCCTCTCTGCCATGCAGGCATTCGTGTCCCCCCCTCTCTGCCATGCAGGCATTCGTGTCCCCCCCTCTCTGCCATGCAGGCATTCAGGCATTCGTGTCCCCCCCTCTCTGCCATGCAGGCATTCGTGTCCCCCCCTCTCTGCCATGCAGGCATTCGTGTCCCCCCCTCTCTGCCATGCAGGCATTCGTGTCCCCCCCTCTCTGCCATGCAGGCATTCGTGTCCCCCCCTCTCTGCCATGCAGGCATTCGTGTCCCCCCCTCTCTGCCATGCAGGCATTCGTGTCCCCCCTCTCTGCCATGCAGGCATTCGTGTCCCCCCCTCTCTGCCATGCAGGCATTCGTGTCCCCCCCTCTCTGCCATGCAGGCATTCGTGTCCCCCCCTCTCTGCCATGCAGGCATTCGTGTCCCCCCCTCTCTGCCATGCAGGCATTCGTGTCCCCCCCTCTCTGCCATGCAGGCATTCGTGTCCCCCCCTCTCTGCCATGCAGGCATTCGTGTCCCCCCCTCTCTGCCATGCAGGCATTCGTGTCCCCCCCTCTCTGCCATGCAGGCATTCGTGTCCCCCCCTCTCTGCCATGCAGGCATTCGTGTCCCCCCCTCTCTGCCATGCAGGCATTCGTGTCCCCCCCTCTCTGCCATGCAGGCATTCGTGTCCCCCCCTCTCTGCCATGCAGGCATTCGTGTCCCCCCCTCTCTGCCATGCAGGCATTCGTGTCCCCCCCTCTCTGCCATGCAGGCATTCGTGTCCCCCCCCTCTCTGCCATGCAGGCATTCGTGTCCCCCCTCTCTGCCATGCAGGCATTCGTGTCCCCCCCTCTCTGCCATGCAGGCATTCGTGTCCCCCCCCTCTCTGCCATGCAGGCATTCGTGTCCCCCCCTCTCTGCCATGCAGGCATTCGTGTCCCCCCCTCTCTGCCATGCAGGCATTCGTGTCCCCCCCCTCTCTGCCATGCAGGCATTCGTGTTCCCCCCTCTC